>JAMPIV010017105.1:0-104501 GCA_024509875.1 Oreohelix idahoensis
GTTGCTAGCTTACATGCCTCAATGATCTTTTGTCTAAGAGCAATGACATACTCATATGAGGATTGAGTTTCATCGCTAATATCATCGGCAGTGATGAGATCGTGTAATAAAGACATAGGGCCGCGTGGACGCGCGCCAAAGACAAGTTCGAAGGGAGAAAATCCTGTGTGTTCATTAGGGACTTCTCTATAGGCAAAGAGAGCCGCGGGTAAAACCCTGTCCCAATCTTGAGGATGATCTTCAGTTATCTTACCAAGCAAAGTCTTGAGCGTTCTATTCAGACGCTCAACTAACCCATTAGACATAGGATGGTAGATACTACTGAGAGATCGTTTAATATGTAAGGTAGACATTACCTGTGACATAGTGTCAGATATGAGTTGAGTGCCATGGTCTGACAATATTTCTCTGGGGAACCCCAAGCGAGAAAATATCAACCAAAGAGCATCTGCGATATCTGTAGTAGATATGCTCTTAAGAGGAATAGCCTCTGGCCAACGTGTGCACATATCGACACATGTAAGGATAAACTGATGTCCTCTGGCCGACTTGACCTTAAAAGGGCCAATAATATCTATGGCCATTTTCTGAAACGGCCGAATAGGAATGTCAGCAGCCTGGATAGGCGCAGCATGTCGTGGTCCTCTAGATTTGACCTCCTGACATACCTTGCATGATCGGCAGTAAATACGAATGTCCTTATTGACAAAAGGCCAAAAGAAAGCCGCAAGGACTCTCGACTTCGTACGGGAAAAAAACCCATATGTCCAGCACATTGCGAGTCATGAGCATGTTGCAATATTTGCACTCTCATGCTCTTGGGAACAAGAATTTGCGAATGTGCCGACGTAGTCGAATCTTGTACCATACGTACAAGTACGCCGTTTCTCATTGCAATCCAAGATTTTCTATTTGTATCCTGATTCGGATCACCTTTCTTCGCAAGAATGAAGAATTTTTTTAAAGAAGGATCTTCTTCTTGCAATTTTATGAAAGAGTCACGAGTGATTACTAAGTGACTATCTTGGCTATCAACTTCATTATAACTATTCAGTGAAGTTTCGGGTGTTTGTAGAGCTTGTGCTCTTGTAACTACTGCATTTGTAGCTTGCATGTTATTATCTTCCCAAGCAGCAATCTGCTGTGGGGTACACTCCCTAACTCCGTGAATACGACCAATAATAAGGTCCGCAATAGGATTAGGTAAGAGACAAGCATGCACATCTCCAGTAAAGAAAGGAGTGGCAATGCGAATTACAGCAGTAGGATATTTTTCTAGAGTGCCGCCAAATGTGACACATTTAATAACCTTTCCTGTAGCACAAGATGGATCTACAAGCGATTGTCTAACACCAATAGTGGTGCATCCGGAATCGAAAAGTAGTGAGACCGGAGTATCATTAACAAGACCCTTATGTAGGATTAAAGAACCCCTCCCGTCATGCGCAACAGCAGCAGGAAGAGCGGGAAGTGGGTGACCACAACTCAAAGTAGTTATGGTACCCGGTTCGAATAAAGTACTGCATTGGGGGCATTTGTTTGCTCTCTCAAAGTCAAAAGCAGAACCAGTGACAGCGTCAAAGTTTTTATTATCAACAACATGATTACAGGCTCCCTCAGTTTCCTGTTGTACAGAATTAGCCTGCTGATATCTCTTTTTTTGTGTTGAGATCTACCCCGACTATTATTACCTCTGAAGTTATCAGAGTTATTATTATCTCTGCAGTTATTATTGTCTCTATTGTAATTGTTATCCTGGTTCGAATTCCAGTTTCCACGATTACTATCATGTTCACATTGATGCGAACATCTATTTGTTTGGTTCTGAGGTCTTCGGCAGGAATAACCTCTATTACCATATCCTCTTTTGAAATGCCTATAATTATTAGGGTGATAGTAACGAGCACTATCAGGTTGTCTCCAATTCTTCGAAGAAGAATCACCATGAAATTGATTTCCATGATTTTGACAGAAATTACCGCTACTCTTTCTATCAAAATTTTGTTGGGATCTACGAGCAAAGTTTTGACCATACGGTGCTGCCGAAGCAACTGGTAAACCTTCTTTCACCTTAGAGTTACCCATGGTTATGTGTGGGTGCGCAGTTACGTATTGGCAACAGAAATCTTCCATTTCTTTTATTGTTTTAGGTTTACGTTCATGCAGGAAAGCAAGGAAAGACTCATTGACAGACGACATGACTTTGTCTCTAAGTATTAAGTCCATAAGTCCTTCATAAGTTTTTTCCGTCTTAGATAGTTCAACCCATCGTGAGAAAGTAATGCGTATTCTTGCAATAAACTCGGAGAATTCAACTCCATTTTCAGGTAACATGTTTTTAAATTGTAGACGATAGCCGTCTTCGTTAAGCTGATATTTCTTTAACAAAGCGGCCCTGACAACCTCATAATTGTTCTTGTCAGGTTCATCCACCATATTTAATATACTTAGAGCTTTACCTGTCAGTATCCCTGATAACTGATAAACATATTTTGCTTTGTCTATGTTATGAGCTGTACATGCTTGTTCAAATCTGTCCAGATAGAACATTATGTCATCACTGGAAGGACTAAATGTTGGTAACTTAATCTTAAAAGTATCATTATTAGCCTTACCAGAAGATGAACCCTTGTTTGCATCATTACCATTACTCATGCTCGTCAATTTCAATTTCTCCAACTCTAAAGCTAAGAGTTTTTCTTCATGTTCCATTTTTGCTTTCCTCTCATCAGACTCTCTCTGTAATCTTCTTTCCTCAGCCTGCATTTGAAGTCTTTCATTTTCAGCTTCTTTTTCAAGTCTTTTATTTTCAGCTTCTTTTTCAAGTCTTTTATTTTCAGCCTCTTTTTCAAGTCTTTTATTTTCAGCTTCTAGCTGTAGCTGGAGTTTTCTCTCCTCAGCTTCTGATTCCCTTTTTTGTTTTTCCATTTTCATTTGGAATCTTTTTTCATCCACCTGCATCTGCAGTTTCTTTTGTTCAGCTTCCATTGCTTTATCATATCGAGCAGTTGCAAATTCTTCTAACTTATCACCAGTCTTCCCAAGCAATTTACCCTGCTCAATAAAGTGCTCAAGTGTAGACATGTTGTCTAACATATGAGTCCAAAACCTGAAATAATTAACTAATTTATTTCAAACCTAAGTGTAACAAGTCTTAATTAAGCACTTGTATATTTACAACACTATATTATTATCCCAATCTCTGTGGGAAATCAATCAACTCTTGATCATAGGTGCACTTCTCATTCAATAGTGCACGACACTATTCATCATTCATTTATCATCAGTGTAGTAGTAACCGTGCATTAGCATAGCCCATAACTAATTACTATAACTGTAAACAATGACTATGTAAACACAAGCAGAATGTAAACATTGAAAATGTAAACAATGTAAACAATAACAATGTAAACAATAACAAAGATCAGCAACAATACAAAAACATTCGTAGAAATCAACAAAAAATAAAGCGAAAATTAAAGAAATATCACAAAAAATGTGATGATATCTACGAGGAGATAAAACAAATACAAGACACCATAGTGTATAAACAACAATTTTGTAAAGAACTAAATAATAGGAAATAGTAGACCTACAAATACAAACAAATCAAAACAAAACTAAAGAATGTGAAGAAAATACCGAAAACAACACTGACCATATCGTCACAACTAACAAAAATAGCAATAAATATTGCTAACAATTTCCAATTAAGGAAATTGCTCCTAACAGAACGCTATCATAAGACCTCTATGACGTGGTATTTCTTATGACAGTCACCTCCCATCCAGACCCGCGAAATATAAACATATAGTTATACAAATAACATATAAACAAATAACATATAACAATAGACAAAAGAATGAGATGATACACAAAAGACTCAGCAGAAGTATAAGGGCACAGTTTACGTACAAACAGGCCACTTAACTTATAGGCTTCCAATCGTAGAACAGCAGAAAAAAACAGATGTCAATCAACGTCCTAAAGAGC
Organism: Oreohelix idahoensis; assembly: GCA_024509875.1. Taxonomy (NCBI): domain Eukaryota; kingdom Metazoa; phylum Mollusca; class Gastropoda; order Stylommatophora; family Oreohelicidae; genus Oreohelix; species Oreohelix idahoensis. The sequence goes on from JAMPIV010017105.1 coordinate 3,994, forward strand.
GAAGCTCCAACGATGATGGCACATCTGAACTGCTTCCACTGCTAACACGATGGTACTTGAGCTTCTGAAATACTGTATGTTGAGTTGTTTCGGCACTTGACCTTCTAATCCAATAGTAAATTGATGGAAATCGGTACTTGGCCTTCTTCAGAAAACAACCCGTTTCAACCGGCACTTGACCTTCACAAAAAAACGACAGCACTGGAACCTTGACAGCAGCAACTTGCTTGACTTGCGTTAAAGACAACAGCAGTCCGTGTTATCCGGCAATATGCAACAACGCCGGGTACTGTCAAATTCCTGTATCAGTCAAAAAATTGCAATTTTTGACATTTACCGGGCAACGCCGAGTACTTTGAAAATTTTGAAGATGTTGACTGTCTTGAAGAATGTTGAAGTGTTGACTTGAAGGATGCTGATGAATTCTTGTTGAAAATGAAGTGGGTAAGGGACCCCGTGTTTGCTGGTACCAGAGCAAACCAGCTTATGGCCACCAAATGATGCATCGTGGTGGTCTTATCGAATGCCTTTGGACTGGCAACCAAATGATGCGGGATACCATATGATGATGGATGGTACCCGCAGTCTGGTTTTGTGTAGTGTGTAGATGATGTACAGTCAAACAATGATCATGCAAAACAGGGCAATCCACACAAGGACGTCAGTTAACTCACGACGTATAAAGTCAATGATGCTTGTAACAGCTAGTGACGTTTTTCTGTATCATTTATTGTGGACGCCACAGTGACAAAATGTATACGCGAATATGTAGGTACATCAGACAGTCATTATCACAGCAACATAGTCATAACAGCAACGGATGGTAGACAGCATCATAGTAAAGATGATTCACAGGCATGTCAATACATTATAAGGCTGTAATGTAGTCGGGAAAATTCTCCATCCCTTTCTATCTTAGCCAGGAGATAACCAGATGTATGAGATCAGTTCACTCTCCTTAATCTGACTTCAGCAAGACAGACACGTCTTCTGAAGTATAAATAATGTCCTCAAAAAATCCTCTAGATAACAAAAGGTTTCAAACCTAGTTCATGTAGCGAAGTAGCAAGTAATAGTCCTTGGGACATGCATCAACCCGATGCGGTACAATGTAGCAATATGTGAGCTGAGAAAACATCTCGTGATGAAGACTTTCAAAGACAGGCTACGAATCAAATGTCACTCACGAACAGATATCGATAAAGTTAATGTAAATGTAATTTACCTTGCCTTCAGGAAATAACCACAGAAATAATACGCCTCCCGGCGTGTGGAAATACACTAGAGGTATCATCTCGAATAAACGAAATATCCATAAGAGGACTTCACATTCCTGACAGAATAATTTAGCAGAGACGCTCTCACAGAGACGTCCCTTCGCTATCGAAATCTTCGCTCACTGACTGGTGGGCGGAAACCGTTCGACAAAGACCCAAGACTTAGACATGCGCAGTAAAGCGCGATTTCGAACACAGTTCAGAAAACTTAAGACGTAAGGACCTTTACTAAGAACCAGCTTAAGAATGATTACCTTATAAGGAGAACCAACAGGTTGCCAACCGTTTTCTGAGAAAAGCGGCCTAGCAAGTCCATACATGGACACGATTCAAGAACGCTTAACAAATTTAACAACCATCGACACCAACGCGAGAAGACAACTGCTTACCATGAAAAGTGACTATAAATTCCACATGATTATTTCCCTTTCATTACAAAATATATATTGTACATAAAACGATGTTGCGAGAATTTCACAAGCAACAGTTAGTAAATATGATTTTTTTATGGTAATGTTAGCAAATGTGAGGTTTTATGGCAAAGGGAGATAATCTGAGATTTTATGGTAAGGGAAAATAATCTGCCGTAATCTGGGGTTCATTCGATCCATTACTATGACTAAGTTAAGAGAGCAACACACAAGTGTATTAGTAATAGGGTTGTGCAGTTGACCAACAGATGTTCCTAATTCGACTTCTGAAATTTTATAAGTCTGACTCCTACGTCATAGAGCATAAAATTAAGTTTTAATATGTAGTTAAGGGGTCGTCCACATTTGATATTACGCAATTTTTTTAGCCTCCATTCTTCCCTTGTCACATTTCGTCACAAAAACCCAGGGAACCCCCCCCCCCCCCCAACACCCCCCAGCCCACCCCTTTTACGTGATATCACAAATCTCTTTACCCACTCCCTCCCGTTATTTTTTAAAATAACAATTTATTGTGTTGTTAATCTCCAAAAGATCGTTGCTAATCGTTCCGCACAGAACATTTACTTCGAGTTATTTCCCTTTAGCAGTGTTTCGTGTTTTAGCAGTATCATGTGAACATGTATCGTAGTACGCAAGTAGTGATTGTAATTAGGAACTGCCACACTATTTGAGGTCAAAACGCAGAGACAAATTAAACAAAATGCATTTTTTGTTTTGTTTAAATGGATAGACTATTATTGACGGACCGATTCACGAACTGATTTACAAAAGCCGGTCCGCCAAATTAGCAGTCTATCCGTTGTCTGTCCATCAGCCAATCATAAGGAGTACCTACATCAGTCAGTTAATCATTCCGACAGTCAATGCATGAATCAGTCCGTTAGTAAGTTAGACATTTAATATTTCGTCATTCTGTCAGTAAGTCCGTCATCCTATAACAAATTAATTATGACAAACAAAAGTCAGTTAAACAGTAAACCAAAATCCTCAAGCTTTATAACCTCAAGGCAGATACGCAGTTTGAAAAGACAAGAAAAAGCAGGAAGAAGTTTATAACGAACAGTATAAAGACAGAAAATAAGCGGTGATGAAGAATTAAACGTACGATAATTTGAAAGATTAAAATCGAGACAGTACAGGGTGATACCGACAAAAACCATCCAATAAAAAGACAAAACATGAATTATCCCCGGTACATGAAGACTTCCGCGTCAACATGGCTGTCACTGCCAAGTGGCTGTCAAGTTTTTCTTGTACCTTTCGAGACATGGTCGCACCGACCTGGTTCTTCCATCAAAGTCAAAACTAGACGGTTTCTCATGCTTGAAGAATTTAACGAACTTTTAATACATTCTTGTCATACCAGTATGAGAAATCGTTGCAATGGTCCCTCTAAGCCAGATAAGATTATAAAATCACCCGCACGTTGGAAACTGAACTGCACACACACACACACACAAACTAAATTCTCCAAAAAAAAAAAAACCATCATAATTAAACAAGAAAGAAAAAGACAAAAAAGTAAAAGACAAAAAGACAACACAAACAAGCAAAAAAGTATTGACACAGCAGTCACTGCCAGAGGGGAGTGAAATGTTAGAGACCTCACTATATTATGTCTCAGCTTTATGAAGTGGGGTAACCTGATCTCATCCTTGCTATCTTCGCCTTGTCTAATCACAAGAAAAGTCAGCTTCCCAATTACAGCAGAATAGGGTGGAGCTTGATGCTACATAGTTTCGAACCCGCTAACTTCTACCGCTAGAAACAAGTGCTCTAACCAGCCTGCCCTCAACACTCATCGTAAAATGTAGAAAAAAGATTTGTCGTCATGGACAATAACTACAACCCACATAAGCCAGCTCCAAAACTCAGAAAATCAGGTATCTAAGGAAGGTGGTTGAAGTAACAAGAAGGGACATGGTCCGCAGCCAGACGATACGTCAAGGCCTCGAAACTCAGCCCCTGCAGACCCAAGTGAAAAAGTCCCAGTTACGATGGTTTGGACATATCTGCAGAATGGTGAAAGGTGGACTACAACGACAAAATGGGAAACTAAGAGCCAGGGATCCAAATCTCCAGGGCGACCCAGAGTTCGCTGAGATGACTTCATCAGACATTCCGTAAGGGACCGAAGACTGGACTGGATCCACGCCAAAACAAAGACAACATTGCGCTATCTGTGCTAAACCTCTACACCCGAAGGTCGAACTGGAATGACTTAAGTTAGTAAGGGTTTTTGTCAACACTGTTTGAGTCTGTTTTAAAAATAAACAGCACACTAGAATTTCGGAACGTATCGGGATTACCCTTCGTCAACAACAGTCACAACAGCAGGCCTGTTATTTACACACAATATGTTAATAAATATTTGACTGATATATCATTTGGTCAATTAATGTACGAGTATGTTCATCATCATCATTGTTTTCTGCGTTCCCTAAGGAGCATGACGTCACCACTGTAGCTGGTTCCACAAAAGACAGTTATGAGCTCTTACAGGGTTGGTGTCTGTGGCAAGTGTTTTTTTTTTTTTACATAATGAGGTTCCAGCCCAGAGCAAAATCTCATTCTAATCGCCTGGTACGACATGCTTGATGTGCAGTTGTCCTATTATAACTTTGTGTTCTCAGAACCCTCCACCCCCGAGTTTTCACTCTTTTTTTCCTAGTGCCAGGTAGTGAAAGGTACATGTCTATTTCAATTGCATTGTATCTCCATACAGGGTGTTGGTGATGGAGGGGTTTGTTGGTAGCAATTGTTTCCGCAGGTCTGCTAGTGCCAGGCATTCCAGGAAGTGGTGTTCGGCTGTTTCTTCCTTCTGTCTGTTACAGCGGCTGCAGTGCATGGTCTGAGGTCACTCTGTGTAAATGCTTGTTGAGAGGTACATGTCTTGTTCTCAACCTGAAGATTGTACTCTGGTCTCTGCGGCTTAAGTTGTTGATACTATCCCTGGGGTTTGGCTGAAACATTTCTACATATAGTGCTCTTACAGTTGAGCCGGTGGCCCAGCGGTCCATCCACTGCTGTTTGCTGTTGTTGTGTGTCATGTATTAAGTGGTTCTAAAGTTGGTGGGAAAGTTTGGTTGTGGCATACTTGCTCCTTTCTTAGCTAGTTTGTCAGCACTCTCATTGCGTCGGATGCCTACATGACCTGGTATCCACGGTAGAGTTGTGCTGATGCCATAGGAGGCAATTACATTGATCTCTTTAAGTATATTAGCTGTGGTTCTTTCGGCTGATGGGATCCAGTTTTCAAGGGCTTGTATAGCAGATAGCGGGTCAGAGAAGACGACTAGGTTTTTTGGATGTGCTGTTGTGTCTTTTTTGTCTTTGTATCTTGCGATGATGAATGACAAGGCTTCCGACATGGCCTGAATCTCCGCGTCGCAATTTCAGCTATATGATCCACAATATGCAGACAGCTGGCTTGTTGTCCTGTCTGGAAACATTATGAGAAAGCCACACCCTGCATTGACGGTGGCCATGAAAGCTGACCAGTCTGTGTACAGATGGATCCAGTCTGTAGGGTAGGAGTCTATGGTTTCTAATGCACAGAGTTTTAGGATGTCATGGTCAGCTGACATGTTTACTGAGTGGTCAAGGAGTTTCGTTTTTAACTCGGGCAGTAAAGGAATTGTATTTGGTGGACTGTCAGACACTTTTCTTTACTCTTCTCTCTTTTCTGGTAGATGGTGTCTTGTATTTAATTCTTCCGCTATGAGTATTGGACATTTTTGTTTCAGTCCTGTTTTTTGTGTCCATTTGTCTGTTGGATCTCTGGGTGGTTTAGAGGGAAACGTCTGAATCTTTCCTCGGCTTCAATGGTGGCTTTTTCTCTTCTCGTACGAGGGACGGTCAAAAAGTAATGCCTCCTATTTTTTATGTATGTAAATACTGCATCGGTGTGCAATTTGTAAATTTAGCAGGATTCCTCAAACACTCTTCTGCACTGTATAGCATTACCAACCTGTTTCAGTAACAGGTGGCACCACTGTAACAGTTTAAAAATGGCTGCCAAAGACGTACGGTTAACTCTTTAAGTCCCAAGCAAAAAGCAGGGTTTGGCCCAAATAAAACGGCCACCACAATGCTTTTTTATTGTTGTTGTTGTTTGGAAAAAAGATATTTTTTAATGTTCATATGCATAAATACAAGTTATTTAAAATGAAAGTACTTCCTGTTGGAAATGACGTTTTGGGTTGTTAACATTGGAACAGAGCTCTAGACGAGCAAAAAATCCGAAGCCACTTAAATGGCTCCTGGGCCAAATAGGTCTAAACCCTGAGCCACTATAGTGGCTCTTGGGGCTTAAAGAGTTAAAACAACGTTATGTCATAGAATTCCTCAATGCTGAGGGCGAGACCCCCAATTCGCATCCACGAACGTTTGAAGAATGTTTATGGAGATTCAACAGTGGATGTTAGCACTGTCCGACATTAGGTACATTGTTGTGACGAAGCTGAAGTGGGTCAATCCTCAATGGCTGACGCAAAGCGGACTGGCCGTCCGTCTACCGCAGTGACTCCACACAACATTCATCGAGTTGATGGCATCATTCGTGGTGACCGTCGGGTAACACTGGATGAACTTTCTTCCATGTTGTCCATTAGTAAAGGCAGTGTCCAGAACATCATTAAAGACCTGGGTTATTCAAAAGTTTGTGCACGGTGGGTACCCAGAATGTTGACAGACAAACATAAAGAAACAAGGAAAACCATAGCCATCAACATCTTGCACCGTTACGAAACTGAAGGAGAAGAGTTTTTATCGAATATTGTGACAGATGATGAGACTTGGGTTCATTTTTTTGAACCAGAATCCAAGAGGCAGGCAATGGAATGGCATCACACAACATCGCCGACAAGAAAGAAGTTCAAAAGTTCACCATCTGTAGGGAAAGTTATGGCCTCCGTGTTTTGGGATGAGAAGGGTGTGATTCTTCTCGACTTCTTGGAACAGGGAAACACGGTGAATGCAGACCGTTACATTGAAACTTTGAGTGAATGCAGACCGTAACATTGAAACTTTGAAGAAGCTTAGAGGTCGTCTTCGGCGACTTTACCCATTAAAAGATCGGAGAACTGCACTACTGTTGCAAGATAATGCCACGCCACACACCGCTACATGCACCATCGATGCGATTGCAGAATTTGGCTGGACATTATTACCACATCCCCCTTACAGTCCCGATCTTGCACCTTCTGACTTCCATCTGTTTGGACCACTGAAAGAAGATCTTCGCGGACATCACTTTGAGGACACCGAGACCCTTAAACGCGCCGTACGCCAGTGGTTTAGGTAAAAGGACACAAATTTTTACCGTGCGGGGGATACATGCCCTTGTGAGAAGATGGCCAAAACTGTAACAAATAACGGAGACTACATTGAGAAATAAATTTTTGAAGTTCAGACTTGGGACTACATTTCAATGTGAATTTTACCTGTTTTTTTTGCCTATTGAATGAAATTAAAAATTACGAGGCATTACTTTTTGACCGTCCCTCGTATCTAGCGGTTCTATATTTGTGTCAACGAGAGAGAAAAAAACACACACGAAGAAGACAGCTGGAGACATGAAAGAGGTAAAGAAGATATGGAAAGGCCTTGAACTGATGGCACGAGACATGAAGGCCTTGAACTGATGGCACGTGACATGAAGGCTTGTACGAGTTTGTTGAAGGTATGTGCGCCGAAGAGTAATTGGCGGAAGATGAGATGACCCATGACCTGTGTTTACTTTTACCTTAAGCAGGTGAAGTTTATGTCTGTTAAATCAACAGAGCATAACAGAAACATCCGGCGGGATTATATTTTGTTATGGACGTACTAAAAATTGCTTGGCAGTTGAGGACTTATTAGCATAAACATTTTCATAACGTCATTAGAGATAAATATAGCACAGAGGTAAATTTCTCGACTGGAGCCGCTTCACATTAAATATTCATAAAGTTTCCCCCCCCCCCCCCCCCCACGCCAGATAACGGTGTGAGTGTGTGTGTATATATGGCAGTGTTTATATCAGTTTATGCATATGGGGTCGTCTACATATGACGTCACTCAGTGAGGGTCAGGGAGTTCAAAGTTTTGTGATGAATTGTGGCGAAAATTCGAAGTGAAGACTGCTTCGTTCATAAGTGGTATCGGAAAAATATAGATTACTATAACCCCTATCCTCAAAGTCTACTTACATACGCAATAGTTTAACAACTCTCTCGTGGACGACTTATATTAATATTATAACCTCAGCTGAAATATAGGATAATAGTTAGAATCTTTCTCCGGTTTAAATTATTTATAATTAGAACCTTCATTAAAAAATATATATATATTGTTACATACACCTTAATAACAAAATGAAGACTGAGTTAACTGTGTGTGAACAAAATTATATTTTAAAACAAAACAATGACCACCTGTCAATGATATCAAAGTCACAAACGTTTAGCAAGATGAAGGAGCGAACTGAGGATGGTGGAAACGTTTAAAGTTTTTTTCTTTTTTTTTTAGGATGGGGAGGATGCAAGCGCATTTAGTTGGGTAGGGAAAAGGTTGTACCCTGTCTCCTGCTGGGATACTTGTTAAATTCTAATTAATTAACACATTATTTTACTTAAATAAAATGGGGGTGGGGTGAGTAAGAAATTTGTGACGGGGGGGGGGGGGGGGGGGTGGGGTTTGTAAAGCGAAATGTGACCGGGTGAGGGGTGGTTAAAATGGCAAAATTTGCATGACGTCACATGTGGATGACCCCTACGTGTATGTGCGTTAGTACATTTGTGTTGCTGGGTGTCCCGTGTCTGTGTTTCTATGTCAGCAGCATAGACAAATCAGAAGGACGGACCGTTGCACCAAAATAATATTACATAAGGTAAGAGGGGCTTTTCGTATATTAGGAAATGTATAGAAAGCGGACAGAAATCAAGTATACCCCAAAAATAAGAATTTTCAACTCCATTGTCAAGGCACTCCTATTGTGCAGCTGTGAAACATGGACAATAACAAAAAAGGATACACAGGACATTAAAGACTCCTATAAATGTTTGACTTGCCGGTTGAGAACGATTCCTTAGGTGACTCAGCACAATATGACGATCTTGCGCAGGGGTTGTAACTCGTGGTTGGCCCCTCCGAAGTCTATCCCTGGCACTGCCAGTGGTTCCGTAACGTTCATTGAGACGTACAATAGTGCTGTTGTGGCAATTCATCCTTCTGGCAATGACCCGCGAGCTCGTTCCAGTCTCCAACATACCAATGGCTCGTTGGCGGTCGTTTTCAGATAGTCGTGGCATTTCAAGCACATGTACTGGGTGTTTTGTCTCAACGGCCTTTCTATACCGAGTATACTGACACAACGCATACACATTTTCAGGGTCATAGCTGTTGGGAATCGTGTTGCACGTGTAACTTTCATTGTTTTCATGTAGTTTGTACACAAACCCGTGGGTTAAATCATGCACTTTCCATTCCAGCAGCCATTCGCTCTCTACCTCATGACAAACACGGGGAAAATCCATTCCCACACTTTTTTTCCAGCTTCTCGGCATCAGTATATATAATAGTGGTGCGTTTTTAATGTGCTTCAGTATAGTATCCTGGATTTAGTAAGTCCAGCATTATAAGTTTTAGTCATACAGTATCTCGGCATGTACACGCTTAACCATGGAAATGGAAAAGGAAAAGAAAAGACCGCTGGTTCGTCCACTTGGGATCAGGCCTGCTAAAATACAAGAAACATTTTATGGGAAAATGCTACCACTCTGTGTAAATAGAAATATGTATAGACGGGAACACTATAGTCTCTCCATCGCTCTGTCAAATCCTGACGAATTTAAAAGATACACGGTGTGTTTCCCTATGCCTTACACACAGACACCGCTGGCCGCGGAGGTGGGTCAGACTGAGTCAATGAATACTCTTCCGCCCCTTCTCGCGGCTGGCAGTCACACGCACAGTGTGTTTTTTATTATTTTCTTCTCACAATGCGCTACGTACAAATTATTACCTATCATTTAGTATCTAGTAAATTGTCGGTGTCTGTTAATTTGTCGTATGGCATTTAAAAAATAAAGACGCTATAATAACAATAATTTTAAAAAATGAAATATAAACCGTATTCTGTCCTCTCACTGTCAGTCGTTCTAACACCTCTAAGTTTGGTCTGGTTAACCGTCTACACCAGGGGTCGGCAAACTTTTAGTAGTGTCGTGCCGAAGTAATGTTGCAAAGTCACTCAGCGTGCCAACCTAAAACCACCATATTTTTATATACAACAATTATTGAAACAATTTAAAAATGATCTTGTATTAACATGTTTCAGATACATTAAATAACTATTTTATTCTTTGTAGATTATTCAATATTTTAATATAAATAGGAACAAATATTAATACAAATATTATGTTTTGCAAAATTTAAGTTCTGAACACATTAGTTTGAAATTTTATAATAAAATTGCCATATGTATATTTTGTTAAGACAGAAAGTCCAATAGTTTGAAGAACAAAACAATTAAAAAACCAAACATAAAACACGTTATTAAAATTTTAATATGAGTAATCATTGATTATTATTGAACTGAGTCATAAATCAATTAATGCGACCCGTGTCCTTGCTTCTCCTTGGTTAATTGTTCAATATCAGGTGCGTATTTTGTCAATTTCAGCTTCACATAGGCTTCTGAATGCACAGGTGTTAGGCGACTTCTCTGTGGACTTAAAACAGCTTTCATGTGTGAAAAAATTTGTTCACATGTATAAGTTGACCCAAAAGCCGAAAGTAGAGCAAATGCAACTTTCTTCAAACAGGTGAACGCTTCAGGCAGGGATGTCCAGCAGTTGAGGATGGCAGCTGACTTTTCCAAGCAGCTTCCTTCAAGAGTTTTTCGCAATTCTACAAATTTTATCGTCCATAACTCTGATGCCTTGAATTCGATGTGTTGCATTTCAAAATTGTCAACATCCATCCACTCGAAAAGAGATAGGTCAAATGGGATGTTAGTATGATCAATTAAGTCAGGCTTGATGAGGTAAGAAAACATGGGCCCGTGAATTTTGAAGTCTTGACCTCGTTTAGCAAACTCTCCTTTGAGCGCTTCAACGTACGTATGAAGCTCATCTCTGTTGACAGTAAATCGATTTGAATGAGCCTTTACGTTTGGAAGGTACTTGTATGTGCTAGTGGTAATATCTCTGCAAAATATGTCTAATTTTGACGCAAATCCTTTCCAGTGTTTAAAAGATCAAGTACTGTTTGACGCTGCCCTTGTAAACGCAAGTTTAATTCATTCAGATTTGTAGTTATGTCAGCCAAAAACATCAGCTTGCACAGCCAGTCCTCTTCATTCAATTCCGGGAAATGTTGTTCTTTTTCATCAAGAAACGCCTTGATTGCTTCTAGACATGATACAAATCTGTTCAAAACATTACCTCGACTAAGCCAACGAACATTGCTGTACAGCGGGAGGTCCGCATATGCGCTCTCCATTTCTTGTAGAAGAGACTTGAATTGCCTGTGGGTCAATGAAGAGCGAGAAACTATGAAGTTAAATATCTTGACAACAGTTTCCATTACAGAGTTCACGGATAGTGACGAAATCTTCGCACACAAACTCTCCTGGTGTATAATGCAATGGAAGCTCAATACTTGACGTCCAATACGATCCTCAAGAAGTTTAACAAATCCTTTGTTCTTTCCGACAAATGCAGGGGCGGCATCAGTAGTAACACAGAATATTTTATTCATTTTAATGTTCTGATTTTCGAAATAGCTTACAAATGCAGTTATAATGTCCTCTCCCTTGGCTGTACCATCAAAAGGTATCAAGCAGCACAGTTCTTAATAAATACGGTCGTTGTCACAATATCGCGCAACTATAGCTAGGCGCGCCACGTCATTCACATCGACACTTTCGTCAAGAGCGACACTAAATACAACAGCTTGTTGTAACCCGGTTGTTTGTTTTACCGTTACATTTTCAGCCATATCAGTTATGCGCCTCTCGATTGATCTTGCAGAAGCCGGTATTTCTCGAATCCAAGACAGTATTGTTTCTTTATTTGGTATATCACTAAACAAAATTTCAGCACTGCTCAAAAAAGTTTCCTTGATGTATTATCCATCTGTGAAAGGTTTGCCCTTCGAAGCTACACACTGTGCAATTTTGTAACTACATTCGGTAGTTTTATTTTTGGTTCCAAGTACTTGACTAAAATTACTACTTTGTTTTTTGTAGCCAGAAACAGCCATTTTTATGGCTTCACTTTTCTCCTCAGAGTTTTTAAACATGGACTGATGTTTAGTTTGATAGTGTCTTTGTACACTTGACGTACGACACACGACACTTACATAACATAAAGCACAAACAGCACGATCCCTTTGTTGTATAAATCCATATTCGTTTGTCCAAAAGTCTTGAAACGAGCGTATATAAAGTTTTTGTCTTCTTTGAGTCATTTTAACGGCACCGTATCACTTAATAACAACACCAACTTTTGTGCTGCGGTCAACGGACTGTACGGGCATGAGTATGCGACAGCCGAGAGAACTGTAGAGGTGGTGGTGGTCGGGAGAGAGGGGAAGGATAGGACGGAAATATAACTTCGTTGAGGTCAGTCATTGTTGCTTCAAACTCACACTGGGAGTCAAAAACAGCGAGCGAAAACGAAATAAATACGCTCGTCCAGGCGCTAGCCAGACACTATTGCGTAATTATGATATTACGTCTGGGCTTGCCCGTCAAAATTTGCCTGGGATTCTTTTCAAGAATCTCACCTGCAAACTACGGTAGCAGGTAGACGCCAGACTAGCGGGCGCCGCAAAGTATAACCACTCCCCTTGAAATTCGTTGAAGAATGTTTGTTCTCGGAAACGGTCCGTAAAAACGAAGACTTACGTGCAGTATAGTATGATCAGGCCTTTAGTTTGCATCAGATCGCACATTCTTACCTCCAATGTCTAAAAACTTTCGTTTTGAAGGGTTGTAAAAACAGGTATAGCTTTAAAAGAATTATATGCTTCTATTTAATTAAAAATTCAATTTTTTTTTTTAATGAGATCATATACTGTACAGTATTTTCATTCACGCAGCGTGCCATTGAAAATCGTTCCACGTGCCACGCTTGGCACGCGTGCCGTAGTTTGCCGACCCCTGGTCTACACTGTAAACACAAATTACCGTCTCGTCTCAGCTAGGTAGCGGTCGGGAACGTGGTATAAAATTTTAATTGAATATCTGGTTATGAAATCGCTACGCGTTATTTTATTTTATTCGCCTTACTAGCAAGAAAAAGATCTAAGTGAAGTATTTAACTGTATGTTTAAAGTATTTAGTGTTTAACTTTAAATGCTATCACTGCAAAACACTTCCAACACTTAGCACTATTTAACAGAAAATCCAGAATACAAATCTCCACAAATCACTTTTTAACCAATGACCCAAAAGAAATGGTTTAAGGCTATGAGAACTACTAGTTATCAGTTTAAAAATTAACACAGATGACCTACCCGAAGTGAAATACGAGAAATATTTTCGACCGAAGTTGCTTGAAGGCATAGCCAATCAACGCGGAGTCACGGATTCTCGCAAGATGGCCGACCAAGCGTATAAATACGCGGGTAGTTGGAAGTGAAAGGACAGACACGAACTGAAAGAACGCAGAGGATAAAAGGAAAGAGCTAGTCACGTATTCCTTCACCATTGAGTATTTGTGCTGGCCTGCCTTTGCCAGAAGTAGTCCTGTAAGTATTTCCGAAAAAGACCAGAGGGTGAGTAGGGCTACTGTACCTATTTTGTTAATGCATAATAAATGTAAATATGTCACTTCATTGAACAATCATGCTGTGAAACGATCCTGAACTGATTTCTGAACTATCCTTGTCATGTTTTAATGTGTTTATATGAATGTATCCTGCTCTATGATTATACTATCAGGTTATATAATGGCTTATAACTTCAGCATAGAACTATGTAACGATGAGCAACTGCACAGTAGCCATTGTTATGAACGTAATAATCTGACTGACAGCCAATGGTTCTCAAGGTTGAGACCAGGAAACACTCATATAGATTTAATGCTCAAGTAGCAAAAATATAAATCAGTGGTTCTTAAGCCTGGGCCGCAAGGACACCCCTACAGGTTTACGTCAGCATGGGAGACTATATACCAGTGGTTCTCAACCTATTGGTACCAATGACCCCAAATTGATTTGACTGCTCTATGGACACAAAGTAGGCCAGGGGTTCTCAAAATTTTGACAACCCTAAGCAATATATGTCAGAACCATTCTGCTTGGATGGAAAGATAGCAGATGGAAGAAAGGACTATGTAACATAATGTGATGTTAATAAATGATGTAATATAATGTACATTGTAATCATATCATTTGAAGTTTTTTGTTTGCAAGTAGACATCTGTACAACTAACAATGTAACCAGAAACACATGTGCGCATTCATACACATGCATTACTGATGACACTGAACAACCATATATTAGTCTAGGGGAACTCTTGGAAAGAGGCTAGCCACAGGCTTTTTGTTGTTTCAGGTTTCGGTCATACATATAGACGTAAGCCAGAAGTGAGAACCCAAGTGTAATCCTGCATAGCGACACGGAGCACTGCAGCTGGTCTACCTGGTTGTGCTGGTATCCCTACTACATGGGAAGATCAGCCGAGTCTATATAGTCGTGTGGAGGTCACCAACATTGTCAACCATCTTTTAAGGAGCACTCAGTTAAGTGCAGAAACAAAATAACATTCGATCAATGTATTTGTGAAGAGTCAAGTCATATGAAGAAAAAGACTGGTTAACGTTTTGTCAGAACAGCAGAGACACTGTAATTCAGTTAAAGTAAACACTATAATATCACTGTGATTTCTCTGGATATTGTGTAAATATAAAATTCCTATTCATATAGTATCTTCATCATTTCCAAGAACAGAAGAAAAGAGAATCATTATAAATAGATTGATTTTAATTGTAACTTGGATTTTGTTAATTTCATAAAGTTACTATTGAGTTCAACCTGAATTTCATTGTTATTTAAAGCATAAGGTAGAATCTATCATACACCAGTGCTCATTTCTGAGACTGGGGTATATCGTGGAGTTCATTATTCTTTATTGAACTATCATTGACTGTCATCAAGACAACAACCACTATAAATACAATCTCGTTACAACCAGATCAAAGAGTATTGGGGATTTTAGATTTCCCATGAGCAAACTTCAAAGAAGTCTGTTATGTGTGTCTCTCTCACGTGCTGTCTGTCAAGTATTATATGATTGAGAGATAAGCTCGCGTGAGTGGAACGAGGTAAACAAAGCGTGATTTGTTTCCTGTTATGACTGACAGGTCAACGAAGATGGTAAACAATGCGTTTGCCCGTGTTTACAGAAAAGAAGGCGGGGACAAAATGGTTGTCGTGAAACGAAGTGTAACCCACTACTTTGTTAATCACTATGTCGAGATACAGATTTGCGTCAACCAATAAACTTGCACCGTTCACCAGCCTCTGAGACAGAATAAATTATACTGTTCACGCAGTTCACGCAAGATGGCGGCTAAAAACTGAATAAAATTAGGCTGTACAGCGCTTGAGACTAAACCGGAGGAAACCAATCAACTTGCTCCGCCAGGAAACAACAGAAAGCTTTCCTCAAGTATTTACTTGCCTATATAATCGGGCGGAATTTTATGCTAAACACGCAACACCAAAAACGAAGCCAGACTGACCGACTGAAGAGGAAGAACCTGTCACTTTGATTTAGTGCTTACCTGAGGGCATCGACCTGCAACCTACTTCACTAAGTCGCATCAAAACCTGGCCAGTTTAAAATCTTAGGAGGGTAAATATATTTGCGATAACCTTTAGAAAAATAGGCCTTCAGCAGGTATATAATGTTGGTATGTGTTGTGTGTCATTATACTACCTACACCTGTATATATTTAATATATTTTGGGTTCACTATGAATGTATATGATTGATATAGACAAAGACTAATAGGACTCATACCTCAATCTATTGTCTCACACGACTTCAGTCTATTATCTCAGATAAGACCAACTGCAATATAACCAAAACAGTCCTTGTTAGGACTCAACCTATTGTCTCCTTTACTTCAATCTATTATCTTAGACCAACTGCTAATATAACCAAAACAGTCCTTGTCAGGACTCAATCTATTGTCGCATCTAACTCCAATCTATTGTCTCCTATAACTCCAACCTGATATATCACCAAACAGTCCTCGTCGCATATACTCCTATCATAAGAACATAACAATATTGTTAGGATATATGTTACCAGCTAGTATAGCACTTGTCAGAGAGGACGTGGTATAGTATAGGGGGAAGGACATTGTTGTATCACACCTAGGTGTACATATTATTGGATTTATGCATGTATTGATTTATATTATGGGATGTATTCATGTATTAAATGTATTCATGTATTGAATCTATATTATTGAATGTATCCATGTATTAGTTTATCAGAAAGAATGCTTTGCAAGTAGACACCTGTCTTGTCTCGCTATTGCTAAATCATACTGAGCCATGTTGTCATTCATCCTACATGCATACATCTGAGACACGCTCATTTCACTCACACTAGAAATAGGTGGGCTTGAGGACATAAATTAGCCCCTATTTTTGCTTTGTTACAGGTTTATTTGTGTCCTAAAAACCTGAGGTCGTATGTTCGAGTCAATCCCGCTGCCTGGAACTTCACAGGAGCATAGGGATTGTACAGAAGCTACATCTTTAGTCCCCCTCAGTCTTGGGTGGGCTAAAGTAACGAGCCTCAGCAGGAGTTGTGTGAACCCAACTAAGGAGAACAGAACGTTTTAAGAGATGAGTACACATTAGTACTATTTCTGTCGGCATTGTGAGCATAGAAACTGTCAGTGATGAGAAAGTGACTTAACATAGCAAGAGACAAAATTAATAGCATAGCTGAGAAGTGTTATATCCTTAATTAACAGCACAGCTGATCCATGTACTATAATTAATTAACAGCACAGCTGATATAATTTTTGTTCCTATAATTGGAAAACTTGTTGTCTATATAAATATAAATATTTGTAAAATATATGTAAACTTACAAATTCATTACGTTCCATTTTTTTCAACATTCACCCTTCAGCACAAGAGTAGATAATGTATATACTAAATAAAATATAAGGAAATTGTATTTGAACGACTTGTCAATTTTATCAGTGTTAAGTAAAATCTGTTTCCTTGGTTTTTTTAATATCACAGTTAGTTACACAGCGGAGGTGGCGCTTTATGTCGGTCTCCTCTCTACTATTGTTTCGAGATCAGAACATTCACAGCCGTAACTAATTTGTGATACCAGTAGTTCTCTCAGACACTGGGACTTCACCATTTTCTGCAGAAATTCTATTTCTGTAATTGTCAGTACTATACTGATCCAAGAGCCAAATAAAACCTCTCGCCACAATGGTACGTTGCAGAAATAGACAGTTGGTAAAATGCATGTTTAGCTAGTAAATCAGAGAGCAGCTATAAGGTTACAATAAACTGTCAGATTACTGTAGGCTCTTTTCCAGTACACGTCACAGTCACACAGACAGCATTAAGTGACCACTATCCTATTTGCTGCACCTGGACGAGAAAGGGGTTCATAGCGCCTAAAACGGAACACATCATAGTCCATTACAGGAATTTCAAAAACTTTAACCTTCAATTTTTTCTACAAGACCTACAAATATCCCCTCTTTCATACGTGTACCAACTTCCTAATCCAGAAGAAGCCATAACATACTGGACACAAACTTTCAACAATGTATTCGACAAACATGTTTCTATCAAGAAGGTTCGTGATAAAAACATCAGAAAGACCCCATGATAACCAACGAAATATTATCAACAATGAGAAAGCGGGACGAAGCACATAAGCTCAAAGATTTCAGCAGGTATCGGATGCTTAGAAACAAAGTACAATACCTCATTCGTCAGGAAAAGAAACTACATTTCAGGAAAATGATTTTTACATTAGTGAGAGAAGCGTAGTTATGCTTTCTCCAGTGTAAGTACACTCAAGAATTAACTCAGAAGTATTCCAGAAAACGTTAGGTAGAATACACATGTCTAGGAGACATACTGATTTCACGATAATAAAGCTACAAGAAGAGGTAGAAGCCTATCTAACTATTACACATAAGGAGCTCTCATATGAAAATAGAAAGACAGAATGTTGTCCGGAAATATTTGTACCACAAGTTATAGAAGTAAAGGAAGGGAAACTAAAGATGTATAAGGATTCTACATTTGCTGCACAGTATATGAAATGTTTGTAAATTGACTTGCCATTTACAGTTGTTCCTAAATAAAGTTTTAATTGAACAGCAGGCATTCGACTCAGTCATTACCCATTGGAGAATTTGTTGAAAATAATTACTAAGCTGCAACTATATTAAAGTCACACAACATACCATCACAGAAGGATAAGAACGAACCTGAGTATTTGACCCTTCATCCAAGAATCAACACCTCTGGCAGTATAAGCCAGTGAATGAAAGTCAACTTGGAAGATTTAAGAAAACCAGATTTGATAAAGTATTGTTAGGTCAGCACTCTGATACCTAAGACCCATCCACATACCTCTAAGTGTTACCGTGAAATACCGAAGCACCGGTTACATATCTCTAAGTGGTGTCGTTAGTACCACACTGCCTCACATCATCAAATCATTCCTGGCAGATCGACAACAGTCAGTGCTTCACAACAACTCCACATCAAATTTCTCGAAGATAGATACAGGAGTACCGCAGGGTTTTATTCTTGGGCCCCTACTCTTCGCGCTGTTCATCAACAACCTGCCACTACATCTATAATAAACAACATGTGACCTCTTTGCAGATGATTGTACTTTCTACACTAGTGACAATGACTGCGTGGCACTTGAAATGCCTCTTCAAAGCGATATAGACAATCTAACAAATTGGAGTAATATGAATCGTATGCCAGTAAACACAGCAAAAACGAAATCTATGTTGATTACCACCAGACAGAAACTCCTAAACTGCACCAAAAGATCGCTACATCTACACGCAGAGTCAATACAAATTGAACATTTAACAGAATACAAAGTTCTAGGGATCAACGGATTGATAGCCACACTTAACGTGGAAAATCCCATGTAATGGAAATCTTAAACCAAAAACACGTTTAGCTCAAAAGACTAAGGGTACGAAAAGAACCCACAATAATGTCCCTAAAAAACGTCATCTCTACAACAAAGCCAAGCTGACTCACGCAATTATATCTAACAATGCCCCGCCGTACCTACGATCATTGTTTCTAACCAGTAGACGAGAGGGACTACAATAACATCGGTTACGTCTGCCCAAACCTAGGATCGACCTGTTCAAAAAAAGTCTAGCCTACTCTGGAGCCTACTTATGGAACAGCCTTCTACACCACCTAAAAAGCCTACCTACACAATATTCATTTAACAAAGCAATTTTCAAACACTTCATCAACCCTGATTATCTACCCCCATAGAAACAGCATTTGCCTTTCAACATCTCATCCATAGGTCAACATTTCTCTCCTCTTCCGCTCGGTTTTTTTTTAAAATGTGGATAATTTGTTTTATATCCATGTAATATTATTATATAATGTAATGTATATGAGAATGCACCCGCATACCACTGTACGGTGAATGTTTTCGTTTGCTTAAATAGGGTGATGTATATGAGAATAAGCAGATACACATTTTTTTTTTTAACTGCTCAAAGACTTTACCTGCTACAGAAGTGCGTAAGAAAGTGTTATTATTATTATTTCATTTTCCAGCAAGAATATATGGATATAAGCGAGAATGTATTTATGTATTGATGATTAATGACACATTCAAAAATACAGATTAATTGTAGATGTTTTGACGGCATGAGTGTCAGTGTCTCGGTATATACAGAATTTATTTATTTTATTTAATTATTGTTTTGTTTACTTTATTATTTATTTATTTATTTATTTATTTTTAAATTAATTAATAATTTTTTTTTCATTACTTTCTTGTTTGTTTAAAAAAAAAACCTACTCATTTTTGATTATGATTGCATACTGTAAATGAATGCTGTTATGTTAACTTTATAATGTTGCATGC
Source organism: Oreohelix idahoensis (assembly GCA_024509875.1). Lineage (NCBI taxonomy): Eukaryota > Metazoa > Mollusca > Gastropoda > Stylommatophora > Oreohelicidae > Oreohelix > Oreohelix idahoensis. The sequence goes on from JAMPIV010017105.1 coordinate 23,844, forward strand.
CTTTAAATTAATGCTTAATTTAAAGTAACATGTGGGAATGAAAGGATATCGTATGCAAGATAATTGAGAGTGGAAGGGCAGAATGTTAGACGGGCCTGCGCACCCATTTCTTAACCCTTCGAAAATAAAGTTCGTTCGTTCGTTCGTTCGTTCCTCTTATGTTTTTTTCTCTACCTCTCTTACCCTGCTTATTACAGAATAAGGACTCCCTTGTATTACTATCAACAGGTGTCATCAATGTGTCATCTATAAATTACTATCGTCTTCTTCTCATCTCTTTTTTGTACTGGCCATTGTCTGGTTCTTGTCATCAAATCCATATTAGTGACTTTGTCATGCCAACTCAATCCTTCAATTCTACGTAAGCGCCAATTTACGTAAGTCTACGCCGAAAAGAATGAATATAATGGAATGACAAGATGACCAGGTGGAACTAATGAAGAGTTCCTGACAAGTGTCAGTAGACAGAAGATGTGAAGACATGACGTTGGGTTTGGCTATGACTCCTGCTGAATAAAAACGTGCTGATATCATTACAAGTCAGTCTTTGTTCTGGAATCCTAATGACAAAATAAACAGAGCGGGTATACCCAAAAATAACGGGATAACGTAATATTTGACTCGCCTTATGTTACCGAGGTCTGAAAGCGGAGCAAAGAATAGTTACGCTATAACCAAAAAAGCTTATGGTAAAATTTGACTAAGGAGGGTTGGTTATAGGGCCAGTTACCCAAATCCTTTATAAACTATAAACCGAGACATATCTTCTTCAGATATAGATAAGTCAACCAAAGTAAATAAGGTCAATTCTGCTCCGTTATCCAAGACGACATCTAGCGGACTGCGCATGGCCTGGGGACTTGGGATGATTTGTTGAGAGTCTATGCTTCTTGGGCAGTTGAAAGGTCATGATAATAGTGACATATGACGGTGGATATTGTCTATGTCATTTTGTTTATTATTTTTTCCCATTTTTGCTTTTACTTTTGTGTATGTTGTCTTGTAGTCAATTTGGATCAAAGTCCATAAACACATCTCAACCCCAATAACAAATAAGAGCGGCAAAGAGTATTTTAATAGTAACATACTCGTATTTTAATTCCTATTTGTCTTGTCTAAGTGTTTTGTCCTTGACGATTATTGCAAACTGACACGTATTTGTGTATGTTTATTGCCTTATCTGATCTATATGTGTGGTTGTGTCTGCTAACACGTTTACTACTGACACGAGTATGTGAGTATGTACGTATGCCCTCATCTTCCTAGATTTACAATTTCCTTCGTTTTTCAGCTCTGGGCGGCTGCCTCAATTTATTCACGTCGACAAATTTGGCGTCAGTGTCACACAGAATATGCGTTTATCTCCCAGTTAATTCGTGAGGTTGGGGGAGGGGGGGGGGGAAGAGACATGACAGTCACAGCAGCAGAACGTCTTCTCAGTGATTAGCTGGATACAGGATAACACGACACGTTGTAATGGATAACGCTGGATAAACCATTTCTTTTGTTTTCTTTTTTTCCACATTTTGTTTTTAATTCTTGGTAAGAGGCATGTAACCTCTACACTTCACGGTAGAAGGGGAACGACTAAGTAAGTAAGGTAAGAGGCATGTAACCTCTACACCTGACGGTAGAAGGGGAACGACTAAGTAAGTAAGGTAAGAGACATGTAACCTCTACACCTGACGGTAGAAGGGGAACGACTAAGTAAGTAAGGTAAGAGGCATGTAACCTCTACACCTGATGGTAGAAGGGGAACGACTAAGTAAGTAACGTAATAGGCATGTAGTGTTGGTCAGTATTTTCCAATGCATTGCCGGTATTGCGACCTATTGCTCTGCTGCACACTATTTCTTAAAGACGTCCATTACCCCCTCTATTAATATTCTCATGGGTGTCTTGTATCCAGGGTCTCTTCCAACTTTGATTTTAATATGACATGAAGGTAATAGTACCGAAATACAATTTAAAAAAAACAATTATGGGGTGAAGCCGTTGAAATGACAGAATAAGGAGAAGACAATTAAATTTAAAAAATATAAGGAAAATACAATTAAGTAACAAATATAAGGAGAAAACAACCAAATAATAAATAAAAGGAGAAGACAATTAAATAAGAAATATAAGAAGTAGACAATTAAACAACAATTATATGGGTTAGATAGTTAAATAACAAGTGTAAAGTGAAGACAATAAAATAATACATTTAAGGAGTAGACAATCAAATATAAAGAGACGACAATCAACCGTCATCGATTTGAGATGAGAAAAGGAGCACTCGAGAATATCGTGACCACTAGAAAAAAACAAGAAAGAAAGAGAAGAAGCGGAAGGCACAGCAAACATAATGGATAGCTGGACAATATGGCATGAGACAACACTTACAACAGAATATGTCAGAGCATTAAAACTCATCATTTATGGAGATATATGATTGCCTACGTCTCGAGATAAGGCACCTGAGTTGGCTTAACTTTACATGACGTCAGATAATTATCTAAAGACAGACAATAATTACAATTAGAATGACAGCCTGGTTCATTAACATTTCTTCACGTGCAAGAACCAGATGTACCGCATAAGCGAATAATCGTCGCATAGACAAGTTGATCAGTGGCGTATCTTGGATTTTTTTTTGTTTCGGTGTGGGCTATCCCTGTGGAAGGCGCCTTCTCGGAATTAAGATGTTCAGTCTTGAAAGACCCCTTTCCCTCAATAAGCTATTTTCTTACAATACATTCTTTAGGCTGCTGAGGACGTTGTTCAAAAGGGGAATACCCATCTTTCAAAATAAGTATATAGTCTAACTTTTTGTTCACCACCTCTTCGTTTGTTAGTTTGTGTCTGTGAAATGGAGTCCATTTTTTATTCTTTAACATCAGCATGTCAAACTCTTGCTTCTACGTGCAAACTACTGTACATATTTCTGCACTTTACATTCATCATCATAATGATCATTATCATCATCATCATCATCATCATCATCATCATCATCATCATCATCATCATCATCATCATCATCATCATCATCATCATCATCATCATCATTATCATCAACATCATCATTATCATCATCATCATTATCATTATCATTATCATCATCATCATCATCATCATCATCATCATCATCATCATCATCATCATCATCATCATCATTATCATCATCATCATCATCATCATCATCATCATCATCATCATTATCATTATCATCATCATTATCATCATCAACATCATCATTATCATCATCATCATCATCATCAGCATCATCATCATCAACATCATCATTATCATCATCAACATCATCATTATCATCATCATTATCATTATTATCATCATCATCAGCATCATCAATATCATCATCAGCATGATCATTATCATCATTATCATCATCAGCATCATCATTATCATCATCATCATTATCATCATCAGCATCATCATTATCAGCATCATCATCATCATCATCAGCATCATCGATACCATCATCATCATCATCAGCATCATCATTATCATCATCATTATTATCATCATCATTATAATCATCATTACCTTTCAGCTCCTCGTTGTAGTGAAATCTGTGGGAACAAACGCTTAATTCCACCGCACGTTCAATTTGCATACCGAAGTAAGGGCCTAAACGATTTGCCGCGGTTTAACATTATACACTTTTGCTAGCGTTGGCTTTGAGATTTAAATATTTTCTTGTGCCAGAAATGCGATACCGTGAATGGCGTTTGTATTTTTCTCGATCCGCGTTCTGGGGACACGCATTGTGACGTGGCGCCGTTAGGTCTACAGGCATAAGGCAGTTTAAAATAAAAGGAAAAAAATTAAGGTTAACGACCGATCTTTTTTGGAAATGCCGTACTGAATTAAATAGGAGAGGGGAAGGAGTCCTTAATTTGAATATTTAAGGTCAGTTTTATTTGAAAAGGAACGCTATTCACTAAACAGCCTCTGGTTGGCTGTAGTGTAATAGACTAAGGGTTGTATAAAACCAATTAGTATTGGGTATAGGGGGCCACTAGATGAAAAATTTCTTACACTAAAGACGTTGTTAGAGACAAGGCAAGAGTACTGTCTTGGTTGCTAATTCTGCATAGCAGCTATCTGTATCGCCCTATTCAACAACCTAGTGTATAAAGTTTCTTTGATGCGGTAAATATTGAAACCTTTATATTAACATTTATATTGTCATTTGTATCATGTATGCATTATCGACTCTGTATGAACCTAAAAGGGGAAACATTTATCTGGAGGGAAGCTAACATTAAACTCTGTGTTGTGTCACAGCGTTGTTAGGAACTGTATTAACCTGGTATAGAAAAGCCAGCCAGGCTTTCGGCCATATGGGGAGAAAAGAAAATTAAATATTTATGATGAAAAGAAAAATGTTGTGTTATGACATAAGACCAGGAAGATCACTGGCCGTCTTCTTCAGCAAGTCACCGTGATTGTACATGACTTGATAGTATTAATGTAAAATGTTTCCTTTATCAAGGAAAATGTCAAACGGTGGTTTGAAAGTTATTTATCCAGAAGGGGGTACCAACCAAATTGAGAACGTTAACTAATTGTTTAGTTACCATACTGATGTCTGATGATATTGCCATGTTAGAATAATGAAAGAGAGAGATTATTAGATGCTGAGTGGGACACATTTGTATTGTTCCAGAGTTTCATCTACGAGTGAAAGTGAGCCCAGGTGACCTAACACCTGTCCTTAAAGTATGCAGTGAGGCCTAACTACTGAGTGCCTACACAGTGATTCACCTATAGAAGCAGAAGCGTATCTTGGCAGTGGAGGCTGGCGTTTTATACATACTTCAACCAGCCTGGTTCCAGAGACCTCAGATAAGACTTGTCTGGGAAATTGATATCACAAACAATCCACTCTCTCAGTTTTCACTAGAGTATCAGACAGTGAGGAACAAAAACGTTCAATAAACTTGTACCCTTTTCTAGGAGCTAGAAATACTTGACGTTTTCCCAGCTTGAAACATATAAGTAATTGTGGGATAACATCGACTCAAGGACAGTTGTAAAATAATTGGTTGTAAATAATTTCATTATCATGTTGAGTTGATTATTCCTGTGTCAGAAGAATAACTAGATACAGGAAAATAAATTATAAAAAAATAAGTTACATTCCAAACTTTACTCAGTGACTTGTTTAATCATTGTTTATTAGTAATAGGTGCAGTTGTTGTCTTGTTCATACTTTTCATCACATTGCATATACCCTAGACACTTGCTAGACAACATACACACACCAATACACTTCAGTAGGGGAAGAGATATAATCGGGTGAGGTCGTGGTGGAAGCAGACAAGTACCCTGTAAACTTATTTATATTTAATAAACCTCAGGGACTTGCATAGCTGACCTCACACCAGATACGATTAATATAATATTTAAACCAATAAGAACTACTAATTCACCACATTAATTGGGACGCTCTTCCGGGATTTAAAGGTTCTTAGTACCCTACATTAAGTGAGTCACTAGTCCCAGTATTTGTAAAATATAATAGTAAAAATAATCTGAGAGTGGTTTGAGATATCATTGCCCTTTGTCTTGTGTTTAGAGTTGATTAATTAGTTAAGGTAGTGGATAGTATTTCATATTGTTAACTATAACATGGCGGATATGGCCAAATACAGATCTGCTGCTGTGCAGACTGCAAAGGAAATGAATTTAGATGGGCAAGCTCTAATTCAGTATGTGACATCAGAGTGCGATAAGTATATGGAAAGGGAAGATAAGAGATTAGCTGAGGAGAAGAGAATTATGTTAGAGGATGCTAGGGAGCTTAAGAAATTAGAGGCTGATAGGGAGGCTGAGATCAAGAGGCTGCAGTTGGAGGAGAAGAAGCTTGAGGCTGAGGCCAGGAAAGAAGAAAAGAGGTTGGAGGCTGCCAAAGAGGAGAAGAGATTACAGATGGAGGCTGAGAAAGAAGAGAAACGGTTACAAAGGGAACATGAGTTGCGACTAAGGGAGATGGAGTTACAAGGCCATGCTCCTGATAATGGAAGTAGCTCATCCACCTCCGACTCTGCTGCAAGCCAGGTCGCCTCAACATCAGCCATGGGGTTTCATTTGGACCCCTTTGTAGAAAAAGAGGATGATATTGAATCATTCCTCTCTAGATTTGAGGCATTAGCTACTATGTATGGGCTAGAGAAAGAGAGATGGAGTATGAAGGTATCTCAGGGGCTTAGGGGAACCTCTTATGAGGTCTTCGCCAAACTGAGCAAGGATGATCAAGATGACTACGACATTCTTAAGCAAGCTCTTCTAGTTAGATATGAGAAAAACAGTGAATTTTACAGAAAGAAATTTAGGGATGCCAAACTGTTGACTGGAGAGAATTACCACCAGTTCTCTGCACGCCTGGCGACATACCGGGAGAAATGGACTGCTCTGGGGAAAACCCAAGATTTTAAAGGAAATGATTATGACTGAGCAGTTAAGAGAGTCCATGGCTCCAGACCTGAGAAAATTTCTCACGGAACAGGGTGCTGAGAGGCTGGGGGAGATCTTAAATGTGGCTGAGAGATATCAGGCAGCCCAGTCTGAGACAGCAAGTTTAAAGAAGAAGCCTATAGACCATGATAAAGCTCCACCAAACCAAAATCAACCTACCTATGAACACAGAGATAAGTTTAATAAGGGTAAAGCCTATTATGATAAAGCCAAGTTTGACCAACGAGATAGAAACTCGCATTTCAGAGAAAGGAGACCCTACAAACCAGAAGGGAAATATTGTAAAGTTTGTAGGATGAATAATCATAATACTATTGACTGTGGTAGGAAAGTTCCTCCATATCACGCGGCATGCATGATAACAGTGGACAAGGGGAAGAAGAAACTGACAGAGAATCATATTAATCTTCAACATCCCCCCATCTGTGAAGAAGTGACATGTAATGGTGCCAAGGTTAGGTGCCTTTACGATTCAGGTTTAGAATATGACTCAGTTGTGAGTGCAACCCTAGTGCACCCTGAACAGTACACCACAGAGAAAGTGGAGCTACAAGGGGCCGTAAAGGGAATAGACACCATGACACTTCCAGTAGCCAAGATCAATGTAGAGACAAGGTACGTGGAAGGAGTGATCAGAGCAGCCGTGTGTGACGACCCTAATTACCCGCTGGTGTTAGGAAGTAAATATGTTTTTCTAGGAAGCCCGGTAAAACCTGTGGTAATGGCCACGCTTCAGGTTAGGTCGACCCCTAGTAGAACGGAGGAGGAACCACCACTAGTTTATTCTCATAAGCAGATGAGAAAGGCCCAGGCAAAGGATAAAACATTAAAACCTTGCTTTGACAAATTGCCAACAAGCCATGCACACCCTAAGAAAGGACAATTTTATTTGAAGGAGGGACTGCTCTTCAGGAAGGCTAGAGCAGGATCCAAAGAACAGGGACAGTTGGTATTGCCAATTCCCTACAGGGAAAAAGTGATGGCACAAGCTCATGTTGTACCCGACGGTGGACACCAGAGGAATGGAACCACACGTCAAAGGACATCGGAACAATATTACTGGCCCCAAGTAGCTGCTGATATTGCAAAATTTGTGGGGGCCTGTGAAAAATGTAGCAAGGTACATTCCCCAAGTTGGGAAAACCATAATCAGATGCCAGCCAAGCATTCTGAAACATATGGGCTTAAAAATAACAAGGGAAATAATAAGGTTGACATAGAGGATAGGTATCCACCTTCCCACCAACAGTTTTCACCGAAAATATTTAGATTAGCAACTCTGAGAAGGACATCCAGAGAAAATAGAAACTCAGACCAGTCAACCCAGGCTCAGTTTGAAGCCGCAGTTAGGGAACTGGCTGAAATTAATATTGAAGATAATCCGCCAGATTTGAACCCGAAACAAAATGTTAGAAGAAAAGTGGGGAGTGGACGAGTGAGCAATCCGGAAAATGCTCACAGCGCTTCACAATATGGCTATTAATTTAGCACGAAAAGGGCACTGGTGACATTGGTAGTCACCCGACCCTACACCGTCAAAGGGGAAGTATTGATCGGACCCTGGATGGAGATCACCCACACATATTATAGCAAAGATAAGGGAGAATTGATTTCTGATGCAGAAACTTATTTCCCTACATATTATCTTATTTCACCAAATTGTCGGTAGGCGGAGAATATAGTTGGTGAATATGGCCTCCATTTGAGTGGCACAGTATAGAATATTATTAGAAGGGTGTTTCCACATTCAATCAAGCCTGAGATCAGACCAATTGTTGGCTGTGAACATTTCGGAGGAGCAGAGTGCCTCCATTGTTGCCTTTTTGAATTGAGGATAGTCCGAGTGTTTATTAAGGCTGATCAGGAAATTATTGGATCCCCTACACAACTCAGATATCACCATATAGATCAACTCCTCATAACGTACAATTTGAGGAACATCTAATATTCTCGAGACATGTAGTTGAGCAGACTCAGAGAAGAGAAATGGTGAATACTGATTGCTAAGCAGCATTAAGACAAGCAGTAACACTTGCAGCTGTTCAGTAACATAACTGAAATAGATTCTTGGATTGCAGAGATCTGAGGCAGCTTTCTTAAGTTGTGCTTACTTTGAATGACCCCACTGCAGAAATCCATGAAAACACAAGGGCAGGAAAAGCCTAGGGAATAGTACTTTGTTTACGCTAATTGTCTCACAGATAATAACTTGCAGTGAATGCATGTTTTAGGAAGGGAGGTATGTAGTGAAATCTGTGGGAACAAACGCTTAATTCCACCGCACGTTCAATTTGCATACCGAAGTAAGGGCCTAAACGATTTGCCGCGGTTTAACATTATACACTTTTGCTAGCGTTGGCTTTGAGATTTAAATATTTTCTTGTGCCAGAAATGCGATACCGTGAATGGCGTTTGTATTTTTCTCGATCCGCGTTCTGGGGACACGCATTGTGACGTGGCGCCGTTAGGTCTACAGGCATAAGGCAGTTTAAAATAAAAAGAAAAAAAATTAAGGTTAACGACCGATCTTTTTTGGAAATGCCGTACTGAATTAAATAGGAGAGGGGAAGGAGTCCTTAATTTGAATATTTAAGGTCAGTTTTATTTGAAAAGGAACGCTATTCACTAAACAGCCTCTGGTTGGCTGTAGTGTAATAGACTAAGGGTTGTATAAAACCAATTAGTATTGGGTATAGGGGGCCACTAGATGAAAAATTTCTTACACTAAAGACGTTGTTAGAGACAAGGCAAGAGTACTGTCTTGGTTGCTAATTCTGCATAGCAGCTATCTGTATCGCCCTATTCAACAACCTAGTGTATAAAGTTTCTTTGATGCGGTAAATATTGAAACCTTTATATTAACATTTATATTGTCATTTGTATCATGTATGCATTATCGACTCTGTATGAACCTAAAAGGGGAAACATTTATCTGGAGGGAAGCTAACATTAAACTCTGTGTTGTGTCACAGCGTTGTTAGGAACTGTATTAACCTGGTATAGAAAAGCCAGCCAGGCTTTCGGCCATATGGGGAGAAAAGAAAATTAAATATTTATGATGAAAAGAAAAATGTTGTGTTATGACATAAGACCAGGAAGATCACTGGCCGTCTTCTTCAGCAAGTCACCGTGATTGTACATGACTTGATAGTATTAATGTAAAATGTTTCCTTTATCAAGGAAAATGTCAAACGGTGGTTTGAAAGTTATTTATCCAGAAGGGGGTACCAACCAAATTGAGAACGTTAACTAATTGTTTAGTTACCATACTGATGTCTGATGATATTGCCATGTTAGAATAATGAAAGAGAGAGATTATTAGATGCTGAGTCTGCACATTTGTATTGTTCCAGAGTTTCATCTACGAGTGAAAGTGAGCCCAGGTGACCTAACACCTGTCCTTAAAGTATGCAGTGAGGCCTAACTACTGAGTGCCTACACAGTGATTCACCTATAGAAGCAGAAGCGTATCTTGGCAGTGGAGGCTGGCGTTTTATACAGACTTCAACCAGCCTGGTTCCAGAGACCTCAGATAAGACTTGTCTGGGAAATTGATATCACAAACAATCCACTCTCTCAGTTTTCACTAGAGTATCAGACAGTGAGGAACAAAAACGTTCAATAAACTTGTACCCTTTTCTAGGAGCTAGAAATACTTGACGTTTTCCCAGCTTGAAACATATAAGTAATTGTGGGATAACATCGACTCAAGGACAGTTGTAAAATAATTGGTTGTAAATAATTTCATTATCATGTTGAGTTGATTATTCCTGTGTCAGAAGAATAACTAGATACAGGAAAATAAATTATAAAAAAATAAGTTACATTCCAAACTTTACTCAGTGACTTGTTTAATCATTGTTTATTAGTAATAGGTGCAGTTGTTGTCTTGTTCATACTTTTCATCACATTGCATATACCCTAGACACTTGCTAGACAACATACACACACCAATACACTTCAGTAGGGGAAGAGATATAATCGGGTGAGGTCGTGGTGGAAGCAGACAAGTACCCTGTAAACTTATTTATATTTAATAAACCTCAGGGACTTGCATAGCTGACCTCACACCAGATACGATTAATATAATATTTAAACCAATAAGAACTACTAATTCACCACACTCGTGGAGCATTGCCCCTCAACAAATACACGTCAAGCCTCTGTGTCCTGTGCCATCCTGTTAAGGTGTTCATTGTTTCCCGTATCTCTGTATTTGTATTCAAGGTGTTCATTGTTTCCAGTATCTCTGTATTTGTATTCAAGGTGTTCATGGTTTCCCGTATCTCTGTATTTGTATTCAAGGTGTTCATGGTTTCCAGTATCTCTGTATTTGTATTCAAGGTGTTCATTGTTTCCAGTATCTCTGTATTTGTATTCAAGGTGTTCATTGTTTCCCGTATCTCTGTATTTGTATTCAAGGTGTTCATTGTTTCCAGTATCTCTGTATTTGTATTCAAGGTGTTCATTGTTTCCAGTATCTCTGTATTTGTATTCAAGGTGTTCATTGTTTCCAGTATCTCTGTATTTGTATTAAAGTTCATGAATCTCTTTTTTTTAAAGAATTTTTATTTTGTCGTTTTTCGTTGGTTGTAAAAGCTCAGTTAAAATCATGGAGACCACGACAGAAGCCAGCCACCTACACAGGAAACCAGGCAACTACACGGGAAACATGCACCGAAGAACTTTATATCTTAATAATTACATGCATAGACTTAATGAAGTTTTGCAGCAACAGTAACTGTCTGGCAGATTACGAGTTTCCCGAGAGCGTCTTAAAATAAATATATTCATGCCACGAACTTGGTCGTTCTCATCTGAGAGGGATAAACGATGTACAAAGACGGAAATACATCAGATTTTTCTGGAAAGGATAAAGAATATTTAGTACGAGTATAACTGTGGTCATTTAAAATACAAAGTTGGTCAGTACTGGATTGTCTTTATGAAAGAGCTCATGTTGATGGCATACGCTTGAGTTGGATTTGTTGTTGTCGTGCTGATTTTTGTCTGGCCCAGTTCCCCGGCGTCTCTGGGCGGACACAGAAGGGGAGCACTGCTCCCTCAGGAATGTTCTAAGGGAGGACCAATATGATGTTGAGCATGAGACAAGCCCTCAATCATCATCAATCACCACCTTTCACCTCTCCAAGGGAGCATAGGTCTTCAACAACCATATGCCAAGCCTCCCTGTCACGTGCCATCAGCTCAAAGTCTTTATCTGTCTGTCTCATGACTTTCATACCTGTCTCCAATTCTCTTCTCCTTGAGCTTCATGGTCTCTGTCTACCGTGTGGATTCCAAAACAAGGACTGCCATGTAAGGCTATGGCTAGGAGTTCTCAGTGTGTGTCCTGTCTACTGGTTATATCAGGATAACAACTTTGGTCAAGACCACTCACTTCTGGAGATAGTTACCGGATTCAGAACCTGGTAGTGTCACACTGCAGTTTGCCCAGCTGTAAATGGGTATCTAACACTACTCTTATTTAGGGAAAGAAAGCAGTGAGGAAGCACCTTATACAACTGATATCTACAATAATAAAGTCTCTAACATTTCACCCCCTACGGCAGTACATGATATGGACTTGTGTTCCCATTACGTTTTCCTGCAAAGTGTCCAGCTACTGTGGTGGCTCCACGATCCATACGGATATCTGTTTGTAGTAGTTAGTAAACACAATCTTTGCATGTTGCTAATGGTCACTGTCTTGCTTCAAAGCCAGACACGTTTTGTTGAAAGGTTATGTACACTGATTTGCGTGCATTGTAACGAGATGACCAAACTATTAAAAATTATATATATTTTTTTCAATTATCGCAGTTTTTAACACAAAAATAACACAGAACTATTCTGATCTATGATTGTTTTTTTTCTTGTCATTCTTCTTCGTATCCATGCAGACATCAACTTAAATATGTTTCAAGAAAGTAGTTTATCAGCCTGAGTTTGTTGGCATAAAAATGGAGTTTGTCAGGGAAAGGTACTGGTGACGACCATATGTGCTTGTTATGTTTTGCAGTGGAGATTTAACGGTCATTGTCTCGGTGCTATAATTAAACTCATCAGGTAGTAACAGTCATTAGCGCATGGAGTCTACTCCAACAGACGTTATGGTGGTATGAATTGTGTCTCCTTCCGTCTCCTGTGAAGACATCTTTATATCTGAAAAAGATCTTCAAGATCAACCATGGCCCACATTCCTCATGAGGTGACCTACTTTTAGACCCTGTTAAAACTTCACCTGAACATTTTGTCAGTTGCTATAATTACCACATTAAAAAAAATGTGTATATATATATATAAAATAAACTACATTTATGTTTTATTTCTTAAAACTTCATTTATGTTAGTCCTCTGACCTAGAATCATCACCGTTTACCTTTTCTGTCCTGATAGAGAATGGAACCACCCTACCGATGGTCTCCTTTCAGGAGGCTTGGACAAAAGCATTTACGCTCAAGGTCTTTTATATTTAGGCATGTGCCTTAATTTAACCGACCATATTTTGTAGATAATGCTGCCTGCTGACTTTTACGTGTGTTTTAAAAGGCACAACACCTGTGATTTATGACTCTTAATAAGGTCTGGTGTTTATTTTAGGAGCACAACAGGCCTAAAGTGACACTGTTTATCTGTCAGACAACAGTGTCTTCTGACAGTATACTGGGGCATGTACAAGCTTTTTACGGTTGTGTCACATTAGTTCTGTTCTTGATAAAACAGACAAGTTGTGTCACATTAGCTCTGTTCTTGATAAAACAGACAAATTGTGTCACATTAGCTCTGTTCTTGATAAAACAGACAAGTTGTGTCAAATTAGCTCTGTTCTTAATAAAACAGAGAAGCTGTGTCAAATTAGCACTGTTCTTAATGTTATTCAACGACGGTCTCAATTCACAAACGCAGCGGCAACCAACAGGGTTATTCAAAAGAACTACTTATTTTTAAATATTTATTTCTTCACTTTAATTAAATTGATTTATATGTAACAAACGTTGCGATAAAGAGAATTAACTGCTATTGTGTTACTTAAAATCGTATATCACATTAACATAACAGTTGGACCTCCAGAACGATCTAGAGTCCGCTGCGACTAGACAATCTCTGCAGGACAAGTACTAGATCGGAACCAGGCCAGGAGAATACAGCCGAAAGAATATTATGACGCTCTCTCAGGCAAATCTCTAGACTCCAGGGTAGAAGAGGAACGATTACGGTAATTAAGTAAGTATTTATTGGATGTCGGCGTCTGTGGCTTAATATACACCCAGAAATAGACAAAAAAGGTTATTTTTGATTTGCATATAATAATTGTGTTTTAAATATTTATAAGCCTTTTTACTTCGATATTCTTTTTGAATTATGTGTTTATCTGTAATAGTTTATGAGTTATCAATGTTCAAAGAGAATCAGATAAGTGTTTTAACATTTTAAAAACTAAACTTTAACGAAAACAGGGCCTGCGATTCACAGTTCTGGTGATATTTTCTACAATTTTAAAGCTATAGCCTTCACATTTTGCACACTTATAGCCCATGTTATCCTTTATGGCACGAACCTCCACTTTTTTCTTACATGGTATAGAAACAGAGATATTGCTATACAAAGTTCTAAATTTTTTGCTATTTAAAAGGGTCATATTGCAAGAGCCATATCTACAAAGCTCATTGGGGTAGACATTTTTCGGTGGTTCACGCCATAGGTAGGGTGTGGTTTGGCATTCTTTGCACTTTTTATGTGAGTGAAATTCATTCCCAGGTGCGGGATCCAAAGATGCAGCAATAGTGAATGTAGTCAGCGACCCAAATATATACTATATCCTTTCATCCTCACATTTACTATAAGCATAATTAAGGCATTTATCATTATAAAAGTAATATTACATTTGCAATAATCATCATAATTAAAGTACGTTTTTAACATTAAAAAAGAATAATAATAATAATAATGAATGTAAAAAGAAAATAAATAAAAATAAAAATAAACATTAATAGATAGATAGATAGATAGATAGATAGATAGATAGATAGTTAGATAGATAGATAGATAGATTAGATAGATAGATAGATAGATAGACAGATAGACAGATAGACAGACAGACCAGACAAACCAGACAGACAGACAGACAGACACACAGACAGAGAGATAGATAGAACGAACGAACGAACGAACTTTATTTTCAAATGTTTAGAATTGGGCACGCAGGCCCGTCTAACATTCTGCCCTTCCTTTCTCTCTTCTTCCATAGTTAATCCATTTATTCTCACACGTATCCTAATGTTACTTAAATAATAAAATAACAAAAAAGTACAATAAAATAAAATCCCAACATTGTAACAGTACAATAACAGTTACACAGATTTACAGATGCGTATCATAATTTATACTAAACAGGACAAAATTAACTTTAAAACCTACATATGATGTTATGTAATTATTTAAGAACATAACGAAATTAGGGTGGCATATAATCTGCACTCATGATGTATTTGAAAAGTCTGTGATTGAATGAATATGGACTAAGAGTATTTTTTAAGTCGTGTGGAAGAGTATTCCACAGATGAGCAGCAGAAAAAGCTAAACTTTTCTTGAATAAGTCGAGCCTAGGCTTGGGCATGTGTAATTTATTTAAGCGTTGACTGCGTCTTCCGCTGTATTTGAAAATAGGCCACAGATACGTTGGAGCATTCTGTGACAAGATTTTGTGAATAAATTTGGCTTTGTTGAAGAGAAGGCGCTTTCTTAGTGGTAATATGTTAAGATATGTATATGCGTCTACACACTGTGTGAGGTTTTTGTCTGAAATTAGGCGCACTGCACGTTTTTGTAATGAATAGAGTCTTTTAGTGTTTGGACATGGTGCAGCCATCCCAAATTGTGGAACAATAGTCTAGATGTGTTTGTATCTGGGATGTATAGAACATTTTTCGTGTCTCCTCATCTAGGAAATGTTTGATTTTAGCTAACTGGTAAACTTTTTGTGCCGTTTGTTTGGTCAGTGCTTGTACATGCGAATTCCAACTTAAATGTTGGTCAATTATGAGTCCTAGTGTTTTATATTCATTTACATTTTCAATTAAAGAGGTTCCAATGTAGAGCTGAAGTGTTGTTTTCGGCGAGTTTTGTAATTTTTGTCTAGTTGATATTATCATACATTTTGTTTTAGTGATATTTATTTGCATGCAGTTTTCATTGCTCCACTTAATAAGATTGTCTGTGTCGCTTTGTAATAATATTTCTAGCGTGTTGCAACTTTTATCACTAGTATAAATGGTACAGTCATCGGCAAATAGGTCGCAGGATGAGTGCTCGATGTGTAGTGGAAGGTCATTTATGTAAATGGAAAAAAGTAGAGGGCCGAGAATAGAACCCTGAGGAACACCCGTGTCAATAATAGTTGGGCTTGACAAGGAGTTATTGTACCACACTACTTGCTGTCTGTCGGACAGGAATGATTTAAGTAATGTCACTAGTTTAAAGTTAACTTTCATTGTTTCTAATTTTCTTATTAAAACAGCGTGATCTAACATATCAAATGCTTTCCTAAAGTCTACAAAGATTGCTCCACATATGTTATCGTTATTTATGTTTAGGTGCAAGTTGTCTATCATCTTAGTTAGAGCTGTGTGGCATGAATGCTTTTGTCGAAACCCTGACTGACTGTCAATTAGCAAGTCATTGCTAACTAGGTAATGTAGTGTTGCTTTATGTATGTGTTTTTCTAGTGGTTTAGAAAGCGATGATAAAAGAGAAATTGGTCTATAGTTACCAAGATTACTGTTATCTGACGAGCCAGGTTTGAAGAGAGGATATACTTTGGCAATCTTAAAGGCCGAAGGAAAATAACTTTTAGCAATACATTGATTATATATAAAAGTTAGTGAATCACTAATAGCTGGTGCGGCGTAACGCAGTATTCGATTACTAATTCCGTCAAGCCTTGATGAGCTATTATCTTTAAGGCCAATAAGAGTTATACACTTCATTAACTGTCATAAAAGGAATGTCGGGTGGAACTGAGTTTGTACATTTGTTCTTACAGAATGCTGAAAGTTTGTCTAAGTCACTACAGGAAGGTGGTATTGTGGATTTCAGACTGTTTATTTCTGCTTGAAAGTGATTGCTGAAGTCGGTGCAAGTAAATGAAGTGTTGGAAGAGAATGAGTCTGGTGCATTACGTTTTTTCGCTAAGGTGTTAATTGCCTTCCATATTTCCTTACTATTTGATTTGTTCTCAACCATATTTCTAAAATGATTTTTCTTTTCTTTCCGAATTAAATATTGAACTTTGTTCCTGTATACCCTGTATGTGTTGAGGTCCTTATTTTTGTGCGCTTGATCTCTCTGCCTCATAGCCTCCAACACTTCCTGCGTGATCCACGGAGAGTTTAATTGCGGATCGAAGAGGGAAGGCAAACCCGGTCCCAAAAAATGCCGTGCTGAAGTCGGATGTGTCGAATGAAAGGTGCAGATATCACAGCTACGGCGTAAACAGACACAACGCAACCACCGTCCTTTTCAGGGCGAACGAGGAGGAAGAAGAATTCCCAGGTGCACTGGGGGTTTTCCTTTCATTTTTTTCATCACTTTTTGTTAATTAATTATTTTCACATAAAACATTACAATTTATAAAGTAAACTTTGTTCATCATAAAATATAATATCTCTTGTAACATGTGGCCAAATTTTATGTCAACAAGTTAGTTAGTTATTTTTCTGTTAATTTTTTAAAAAGATAACCCATTTTTGGCTGGGTATGAACGCAGTTTCATAATCCAGATATACCAGGTTCGAAACCTGCTGCAGGCGGTTTGGTAGCAGATCACTTTGTGTGAATTTTTAACAATGGTATCAGCGCCGTACCGTTCAGAAAGCAATGGCAAACTACTGAATGAAAAAATTGCCTAGAAAAATCACAAACAGCCAATAAAAGCTGGGGTTGATTGCCACGTCTTGTAAAAGGATAAGGAACTAACTTTAACATTTATTGGATAGACGTCAAATAAATAGGAACATAAATAGTGATAGTTGCCTAATAACTAATAAGTTTAGTGACACATGAACAACTCCATCAGTGCTCCGATGTCCTCCCTTAGATCACACAAGGAGGATCTCAGCACAGTGCACGAACTCCGTAGCACCGGCGAGAATCCCAATGTGTGTATAGAGGAATCACACATTCTATTAATTTTTATTTTGTGGTGTATTTTTTATACAGGTGCTACACTCTATCAATCCTTCTAGTAATAAA
The DNA here is from genome assembly GCA_024509875.1 of Oreohelix idahoensis. Lineage (NCBI taxonomy): Eukaryota > Metazoa > Mollusca > Gastropoda > Stylommatophora > Oreohelicidae > Oreohelix > Oreohelix idahoensis. The sequence goes on from JAMPIV010017105.1 coordinate 41,580, forward strand.
AGTGACCTGCTATTTCAGCTGATGTTACACAAATGGTACATCTATCAATCCTTCTAGTAATAAAAGTGACCTGCTATTTCAGCTGATGTTACACATGTGGTACACTCTATCAATCCTTCTAGTAATAATAGTGAACTTTTCCAGCTGATGTTACACAGGTGGTACCCATCAATCCTTGTAGTAATAATAGTGACCTGCTATTTCAGCTGGTGTTACACATGTGGTACTCTCTATGAATCCTTCTAGTAATAATAGTGTATTGCAGCTGATGCTACACTCTGTACAATCCTAACAGTAATAATAGTGACCTGCTTTGATTAGAAACAACAGTTGCCACAATGCATGAGAATTAATACAATCAGATGCCCATGAAATGAACACACAGCAGTGTGTCTATTTATCTATCATTAACTTAAATGTATCTTGTCAATGAAAGAGCTGACAGACTAGCTTCAAGAGCACCCATAGAAGGTGAATTGAACATGGATAAGGAAGAAATACTGAGGGCAATTCATGATCGCCTGTCAGAGAATGACACTGTAATCGATGAATCATCAAAGCTAAGATTGCTGGAATCTGGCATCAAACGTAAGACTAGCAGGGATGGACGTATGAGAGGACGCATCCGCCGTGTATACAACCAGTGCGCAACAGGAACAATTAGCATTCATACTCTTCAACATTTACTGAGGGAGACTGTGCAGCTATGGGTTTGCCCGGAGTGCAATGAAGTCGATTCTGATTAACATTAAATGGCTTGTCTAACAATGGAGAACTAAGGAATGTAGTCCTCACGTTGTGCCGCAAAGTCAATGTGATATAGCATATTTCTTTAATAAAATGACATACAGTTGCCTTTATGTTGACGCTGTTGAGTATATATTATTTTGATAAGAGTGAAGAAATAACCATTTAAAAATGGGAAGCCACTTTTCAATCACCATGTGCTTATGGTCCCTGTATCAACTGTTTTGTTGTATGACAAGGTTGCTGGGTCCAGCAGAAGCATTTTACGACATGCTGCATTGGAAACAGTGATCCTGTCATGCAGCTCTACTCCACCAATATTGAACCACTGAATCCACACACACACACCCACCCAGACACACACCCACACACACGGGTTATTGGTATTGCCAGTAGCATCAGTTTAGGTCGCCTATCCACGACACTTTTTTCAGTCCTAGTTAAGTCGAAAAATGAGTTCCTGGTTTGTACTTTTATCGAACGGGTCATGGCCATTTCAGAGCTAACCAATAAAAAGCTAAAGCAGTTAGTGTTGACATAAGGAAAACATAAAAACCCAGTCGAGGAAAAAGATGCTTCTTTGTCAAACGTGTTAACCCATTAACATAGAAATCGCTTAGCAATGTGTTGCTCGTCGGTTGGCGCAAGTTGGCCGTGGTTGGCGTGGGATGCTTAAATAAAATAAAACTAAGACCTCTTCACTCCCCCCACCCCCTAGGGCCATCCGATGTATTATCATCATCATCATTATCATTACACTACAACCGTCTGAGGGGCACCCCGTGTACTTCCCGGTGGTCTGTGATGTACTTCCCGGGGGTCTGTGATGTAGTTCCCTGGGGTCTGTGATGTAGTTACCGGGGGTCTGTGATGTAGTTACCGGGGGTCTGTGATGTAGTTACCGGGGGTCTGTGATGTAGTTACCGGGGGTCTGTTATGTAGTTCCCGGGGGTCTGTGATGTAGTTACCGGGGGTCTGTTATGTAGTTCCCGGGGGTCAGTGATGTAGTTCCCTGGGGTCTGTTATGTATTTCCCGGGGGTCTGTGATGTAGTTCCCGGGAGTCAGTGATGTAGTTCCCATAAAGAATAGAAGTACTGCTTATAACGGCATGTCGTCATGGCGACAAGAGAATTAATTCACGAGATCAAAATTAGGCCACAAAAATATTTTGGCCATGTAAATAAGGATGTAACATTGTACTAGAACAAAGTGAACTGCCAACGTTACGGCCACAAGGTCTTCGACAGAGGCAAACGAACAAGGTCGGAAAAGATAAGATGAAGAACTAAGTTAAATAGGCAAACTAAATAAAATTGACCCACAAGTTGGTGGTGCTCTCATGAAGAACGAGATGAACTAACACAAAGTAATGAAGGTGGCTGTTGTTAAATTGACCCACAAGTTGGTGGTGCTCTCATGAAGAACGAGATGAACTAACACAAAGTAATGAAGGTGGCTGTTGTTAAATTGACCCACAAGTTGGTGGTGCTCTCATGAAGAACGAGATGAACTAACACAAAGTAATGAAGGTGGCTGTTGTTAAATTGACCCACAAGTTGGTGGTGCTCTCATGAAGAACGAGATGAACTAACACAAAGTAATGAAGGTGGCTGTTGTTAAATTGACCCACAAGTTGGTGGTGCTCTCATGAAGAACGAGATGAACTAACACAAAGTAATGAAGGTGACTGTTGTTAAATTGACCCACAAGTTGGTGGTGCTCTCATGAAATACGGGATGAACTAACACAAAGTAATGAAGGTGGCTGTTGTTAAATTGACCCACAAGTTGGTGGTGCTCTCATGAAGAACGAGATGAACTAACACAAAGTAATGAAGGTGGCTGTTGTTAAATTGACCCACAAGTTGGTGGTGCTCTCATGAAGAACGAGATGAACTAACACAAAGTAATGAAGGTGTGGCTGTTGTTAAATTGACCCACAAGTTGGTGGTGCTCTCATGAAGAACGAGATGAACTAACACAAAGTAATGAAGGTGTGGCTGTTGTTAAATTGACCCACAAGTTGGTGGTGCTCTCATGAAGAACGAGATGAACTAACACAAAGTAATGAAGGTGTGGCTGTTGTTAAATTGGCCCACAAGTTGGTGGTGCTCTCATGAAGAACGAGATGAACTAACACAAAGTAATGAAGGTGGCTGTTATTAAATTGACCCACAAGTTGGTGGTGCTCTCACGAAGAACGAGATGTACACACACAAAGTAAGATAGGTGTGGCTGTTGTTAAATTGACCCACAGGTTGGTGGTGCTCTCATGAAGAACGAGATGAACACAAAGTAATGAAGGTGTGGCTGTTGTTAAATTGACCCACAAGTTGGTGGTGATGAACTAACACAAAGTAATGAAGGTGTGGCTGTTGTTAAATTGACCCACAAGTTGGTGGTGATGAACTAACACAAAGTAATGAAGGTGTGGCTGTTGTTAAATTGGCCCACAAGTTGGTGGTGCTCTCATGAAGAACGAGATGAACTAACAGAAAGTAATGAAGGTGTGGCTGTTGTTAAATTGACCCACAAGTTGGTGGTGCTCTCATGAAGAACGAGATGAACTAACACAAAGTAATGAAGGTGGCTGTTGTTAAATTGACCCACAAGTTGGTGGTGCTCTCATGAAGAACGAGATGAACTAACACAAGGTAATGAAGGTGGCTGTTGTTAAATTGACCCACAAGTTGGTGGTGCTCTCATGAAGAACGAGATGAACTAACACAAAGTAATGAAGGTGGCTGTTGTTAAATTGACCCACAAGTTGGTGGTGCTCTCATGAAAAACGGGATGAACTAACACAAAGTAATGACGGTGGCTGTTGTTAAATTGACCCACAAGTTGGTGGTGCTCTCATGAAGAACGAGATGAACTAACACAAAGTAATGAAGGTGGCTGTTGTTAAATTGACCCACAAGTTGGTGGTGCTCTCATGAAGAACGAGATGAACTAACACAAAGTAATGAAGGTGTGGCTGTTGTTAAATTGACCCACAAGTTGGTGGTGCTCTCATGAAGAACGAGATGAACTAACACAAAGTAATGAAGGTGTGGCTGTTGTTAAATTGACCCACAAGTTGGTGGTGCTCTCATGAAGAACGAGATGAACTAACACAAAGTAATGAAGGTGTGGCTGTTGTTAAATTGGCCCACAAGTTGGTGGTGCTCTCATGAAGAACGAGATGAACTAACACAAAGTAATGAAGGTGGCTGTTGTTAAATTGACCCACAAGTTGGTGGTGCTCTCATGAAGAACGAGATGAACTAACACAAAGTAATGAAGGTGGCTGTTGTTAAATTGACCCACAAGTTGGTGGTGCTCTCATGAAGAACGAGATGAACTAACACAAAGTAATGAAGGTGTGGCTGTTGTTAAATTGACCCACAAGTTGGTGGTGCTCTCATGAAGAACGAGATGAACTAACACAAAGTAATGAAGGTGTGGCTGTTGTTAAATTGACCCACAAGTTGGTGGTGCTCTCATGAAGAACGAGATGAACTAACACAAAGTAGTGAAGGTGTGGCTGTTGTTAAATTGGGCCACAAGTTGGTGGTGCTCTCATGAAGAACGAGATGAACTAACACAAAGTAATGAAGGTGGCTGTTGTTAAATTGACCCACAAGTTGGTGGTGCTCTCATGAAGAACGAGATGAACTAACACATGTCACGTAGGGTTTATATTCATTTAATTTCCTACAACTTCTTCCTATTCCTTCACCCGAAAATTCATGGTGCTTATGCACTATTGTAGTGCAGTTATGATAAATAACTGATGGTTATGCACTGATTTGGGTAGTGCACTGATAATTAAGAGGTGACTTGTGATATTATTGTACAACTGATAATACAAATTGGTGTCAAGTCTTGTTTCCCACAGAGATTGGAGTAAACATAGTAATTATACAAGCACTTTATTAAGTCTTGTTGCTATTAAGATTGAAATAAGATAATTAATTATTTCAGGTTCTGTACTCACATTTTAGACATCATGTCTACATTTGAGTACTTTATTGAGCAGGATAAAGCCCTTGGGAAGACAGGTGATAAATTAGAAGAATTTGCGACTGTTCAATATGCCAAGGCATTGAAGTCGGAGGAAAAGAAAATGAAAGAACTAACTGAACAAAAGAGAATAGATGCTGAAAATTTAAAACTGCAGATGCAGGTAGATGAAAAGAGATTACAAATGGAAATGGAAAAACAAAAAAGAGAAGCAGAATCTCAGGAGAAGAGACTTCAGGCTGAGGTTGAAAATAAGAGACTTGAAAAAGAAGCTGAAAATAAGAGACTTGAAAAAGAAGCTGAAAATAAGAGACTTGAAATAGAGGCTGAAAATAAAAGATTAGAAAAAAAAGTTACAGGCTGAGGCTGAGGAAAGAAAGTTACAGGCTGAGGCTGAGGAAAGAAGGTTACAAAGAGAGTCTGATGAGAGAAAAGCAAAAATGGAACATGAAGAAAAACTCTTAGCTTTGGAGTTAGAAAAGTTGAAGTTATCTAGTAATGCTAATGATGCTAATAAGGTATCATCTGCTAATAAGTCTAATGCTGTTGATTTCAAGCTTAATTTACCAGCATTCAATGCTTCAATTGATAATATAACATTTTATCTAGATAGATTTGAAAGTGCATGTAAGGTGCATAATATAGATAAAACATTATATGTTTATCATCTGTCCAAGATACTTAGAGGTGATGCTTTGACTTTGTTGGGTATGGTAGATGTGCCTGACAAGAACAACTATGAGGTTGTCAGGGCGGCATTGTTAAAGAAGTACCAACTTAACGAAGACGGATATCGTCTTAAATTTAAAAACATGTTACCAGAAACTGGAGTTGAATTCTCAGAATTCATCTCAGGCATACGTCTTACTTTTTTACGATGGGTTGAGCTTTCTAAGACAGAAAGTACATTTGAAGCCCTCATGGACTTACTTCTTAGAGACAAGGTTATGTCTTCTGTTAATGAAGCTTTTCTTTCTTTTCTTCATGAGCGTAAGCCTAAAAATATAAAAGAAATGGAAGAATACTGTAGCCAGTATGTTACTGCACATCCTCACATAACCGTTAGCAACTCTAAGGTAAAAGAAGGTCTGCCAGTTGCTTCGGCAGCACCTTATGGCCCGAATTTTATGCGTAAATTTCAGGGTAGCCAGCAAAATTTCAATAAAAAGAGTAACCGTAATTATGCCCAGAACCATGGTAATCAATTTCAGGGAGATTCTTCTTCCCAGAACTGGAGACAACCTAATATTACACGGTATTCTATTCCCGGTAACTTTAGAAATTTTCATAAAGGTAATCGGTATAGAGGAAAATATTATTTGCAGAGACCTCAATACCAAGATAATAGAGGTTCTCAACAGCATAGGGATGGTAATGACAGTTATGGAAACTGGAACGCAAACCAGGATAAAAATTACAGTAGGGACTTTAATGATAATTGCAGAAGCAATAATGGTCGCGGTAGATCGCAACAGAAGAGAAAAAGATATCAACAGACAAACTCTGTTCAACAAGAATCTCAGGGAGCAGATAAACAGGTTAATAATGATAAAAACCATAATACTATCGGATGCTCATCTTTTGACTTTGGTAGGGCAAATAAATGTATCCAATGCAGTACTTTATTTGATCCGAAAACCATTAGTACTCTAAGCTGTGGTCATCCTTTGCCCGCTCTTCCTGCTAATGTTGCTCATGATGGGAGAGGTTCTCTTATATTACATAAGGGGCTTGTAAATAGTAATCCAGTCTCGGTGTTGTTTGATTCTGGATGTACTACTGTCGGGGTTAGGCAATCTCTTGTAGATCCATTCTGTGCTACAGGAAAGGTCATCAAATGTGTCACATTTGGTGGCACGTTGGAAAAATATCCTACTGCCATAATACATATTGCTACTCCTTTCTTCACGGGAGAGGTCCACGCGTGTCTACTTCCAAACCCTATTGCGGACCTTATTATTGGTCGTATTCACGGAGTTAGGGAATGTACCCCACAGCAGATTGCTGTTTGGGAAGAGCAAAACATTGAAGCTACCAATACGGTGGTCACAAGAGCACATGCTCTGGATCCACCTCAAACTTCATTAACTAATAATGATGAAGTAAATGAACAAAATAGTAACTTGACTATTACACGTGACTCATTTATCAAATTGCAAGAAGAAGATCCGTCGTTACAAAAATTCTTCATTCTAGCAAAAAAAGGTGATCCTAATCAAAATACTAATAGAAAATCTTGGATTTCTATGAAGAACGGCGTACTTGTACGTATGGTACAAGACTCGACTACATCCACTCATTCACAAATTCTTGTGCCTAAGAGCATGAGGGTGCAAATATTGCAACATGCTCATGACTCGCAATGTGCTGGACATATGGGTTTTTCCCGTACAAAGTCGAGGGTTCTTGCGGCTTTCTTTTGGCCATTTGTGAGCAAGGACATACGAATGTACTGTCGCTCTTGCAAAGTATGTCAGGAGGTCAAATCTAAAGGACCACGACATGCTGCGCCTATTCAGGCTGCTGACATTCCAATTCGCCCTTTTCAAAAAATGGCAATAGATATTATCGGTCCTTTTAGAATTAAGTCGGCTAGAGGGCATCAATTTATTCTTACATGTGTCGATATGTGCACACGTTGGCCAGAGGCAATACCTCTCAAGAGCATCTCAACTGCTGATATCGCAGACGCTCTTTGGCTGATATTTTCTCGCTTGGGTTTTCCCGGAGAAATATTGTCAGACCATGGCACTCAACTGATATCAGACACTATGTCACAGGTAATGTCTATGCTACATATAAAAAGGTCTCTCAGCAGTATCTATCACCCAATGTCTAATGGGTTGGTCGAACGTTTAAATAGGACTCTAAAAACTTTACTGGGTAAAATAACTGAGGATCATCCTCAGGATTGGGACAGGGTCTTACCCGCGGCTCTCTTTGCGTATAGAGAGGTCCCCAATGAACATACGGGGTTTTCCCCTTTTGAACTTGTCTTTGGCGCGCAACCGCGCGGCCCTATGTCTTTACTTCACGATCTAATCACTGCCGATAATATTAGCGATGAGACTCAGTCTTCTTATGAGTACGTCATTGCTCTTAGGAAAAAAATCATTGAGGCATGCAGACTAGCAACTTCGTCTTCCGAATTTGCTAAAGAAAAGGCAAGGCAGTTTGCGAATAAGAATAGATGTCTACGACAACTTTGTCCAGGTGACAAAGCTCTCGTTCTACTTCCTTCAAGGGAGAACAGACTTCTAATTGCATGGAAAGGTCCATATGCAATAGTCTCCAAAATTTCTGATGTCGACTATGTTGTCGATATTGATGGAAAGCATAAAACTTTCCACATAAATATGCTCAAGGAATTTCATGAAAGACCAGACTATTTGCAGCCTATTTTCCAGGCAACGGACAATTCTCAAGTATCTCATGGTCAATACTCATCGCTGTCAGTTATACAGGATGAGGAAACTACTTTTTCTGATGTCAATCTTCCTCTTTCTATGGTCCCACTTTATTCTACGGAATCTTGGAAAAACGTGACCGTTTCTCCAAATCTTTCCGCTGAGGAACATCGACAAGTTTCTTCGATGTTGCAAACATTTCAGGATGTTCTTACAGACATCCCGGGACACACACATGTCATTGAACATGACATTGTGCTAACTGATCATAATCCTATCAGAGTCAGACCCTATCCAATACCTATCCATTTCCAGTCTCAAGTCGAAAAAGAATTGGATGAAATGATACGTTTGGAAATCATTGAACCATCCACTTCAGCATACTCTTCGTCTATGGTTATTGTTCGAAAGAAGGATAATAACATTCGCATTTGCGTAGATTATCGCAAATTGAACCAAGTTACGAAGTTCGACGCTGAACCTATGCCTTCATTAGAAGAGCTACTCAATAAACTTTCTAATTCTAGATTCTTTACCAAACTAGATTTGTCTAAAGGTTATTGGCAAGTCCCGCTAACTGAACGTGCCAAACCTTTTACAGCTTTTTCTACACCTAGGGGTTTATTCCAATGGAATTTCATGCCTTTTGGTCTTATGAACGCCTCTGCTACATTCGTACGCATGATGCGGCGAATTCTCGCATATCGTACAGATGTCATAGCATATCTAGATGATATCTGTCTATTCAGTGATTCCTGGGAAGATCACTATTTGGGTTTATACGAATTACTGTCTACTCTTCGCGAGTATAACTTGACTGCAAAACCCTCTAAAGCCTTTATAGGATTTAGTGAGATTTCTTTCCTAGGTCATCGTGTTGGTCATGGTCTTTTAAAGACAGAAGACCACAATGTTTCAAAAATACTTAACATTTCGGTCCCTAAGACAAAGAAACAAGTAAGGAGTCTATTAGGTTTGATCCAATTCTACGGACGATTCATTCCGAATCTGTCCTCCATTATGGCACCGCTTTCTACTTTATTGAAGAAAGGGTCGCCTAATTTGATCCGCTGGTCAAAAGAATGTCAATACTCATTGGACCAGGTTAAAGACCTATTTTCATCTCCACCTATTCTTAGGTTACCTACTATTGAGAAGACTTTTGTTCTTCGAAGTGACGCCTCGTCAACTGGGATTGGGGCAGCACTAATGCAGGAGTATTCTGATACTCTGCATCCGGTGATGTATATCTCTAGGAAATTAAATGCTGCAGAAAAGAATTACTCGGTTTTAGACCGTGAGTTATTGGCTATGGTATGGTCTATTCTGAAGTTACAAAGATTTCTTCTAGGCGCACATTTCATTGTGGAAACCGACCAGAAAGCGCTTACTGCTATTCAGAGCAAAAACTTGAAGAGCTCGAGGTCCACTCGTTATGCCATAGCTCTTCAACCATTTCATTTCTCGGTTCGAGCTATCCGTGGTTCGGATAATGTAATGGCGGACATTCTGTCCAGATGCAAACACGATTCCACATGATTCTTCTGTCATATATATATTTCCTAATATACAGTCCAATGTTATAATGACATGTTAGTAGATTTTTTTTTTGTTCTCACTTTTTTGAGGGGGAATTTATAACATTGTACCATGTAATTATCTAAGAAGGCTTAGTTAGTGATATACGGGCCAAAAGATCACTCGGCCACATTTAAATAAATTATTTTCAGGATTGTATTGAGAGATTTACCAGTTGTCTTCAAGATTTGTGTTATTGATATTTTCGCAGCACATCATTGAAGATGCGAGTTTGTGTCCATTGTGGAACTTTGAGTATATCAAGTCCTGTCCTAGATTGGGAGCGGATGATGTCCACATCTTCTTCTATTGAATGTTTTATGTCAACGAAGATCAACACATGTATTACTTATTAGTTACTGATGCATTACATAATGTAATAAAATAGTGCGGTATATTAATATATTACACCGCTATTTGCAACACATTGTATGATATCATAATAATATATTTGATTTCATATATTGGTATGAGAATAATTTGACTTTTATTATGATGTTGCCAGCATTGTGGTTTGTGTTGGTGGCACCTTCCTGGGATATATACGCGTATACTTAGATACATTTTTCTCTAAGGACCTGGGATATGATCTCAGTTTCGCTCCAAGTGTTGAGCTATTTTGTTAGGTATATCCGCGCATCATACGTGCGTTAGGAGCCTAGATTTTTCCGGCTCCAGGATTTAAAAAAAATGTTTCATTTTTTTTTTCCCGGGAGGGTGCGGTAATGTTACGCACAAATAATTACTTTTTTTCCAAAGTCTTTGTATGATCGTTTTTCGTATGTATGATCATTATTTGACTGAAATGCATGTTATATATATTTTATGGTCAAAGGGACAGAACCCGATATATCGATACTGCTATTTTTTATGAGCTTACCTCCTCTTGTATAGAGACACGTTCGGTCTAGAATGTCTTGAACGAAGCGTGACCATATCTCCTTATTTGGTAGTATCAGTCAACTGTTGTAGATGTTTGAAACCTTTCTTAACGCTTCTGTTCATGTCCATAAAAGGCGCGACTGTGTAAGACTTTTATCTCGAATGTTCTTAGAATCGTCTTATTGTGAACAGCGACTCAGAGATTGTCACTCTGCGCATGTCTCGACTGGGTTGTCGTTTTGTTGTTCCGCCCAGGTCGGGGAGTTGAGAAATGGACTGATTAGCGAGCGGACGCGACTGCGTCTTGTGATTCTCTGAGGGAAATACATTGTCTTTGTGAGTTAGTTAGCTAACTAGACTATTTCCCCGTATTATTCAAGCCTGCCTGGAGGCATATGTTCATGGTTGATTTTCCGAAATAAGGTAATTCCTCTTGTATCGAACTTTAGGCTATCATCTAGAGGTTCGTCATTTTGTCGCCTTTTTGCTCGCCTGTGTGATTCAAAATGGAGAGGTACTTTGACTAGGATTAAGTCACCGGTATCTTTATACCTGAACTAGTTATATATCTATGGGTCGCTCTAGACCAACAAGACTATTGTCTGTGTTCCAGGATTCGTTATATCAGAGATCACGTCCAAGTCAGATGGTTAGACTTAGGAAGGTTATAAAGGTCGAGCTGACCTGTAATCCATGTATGCTACTCACGTGCAGACAGTAAACGGACGTATTGTATACATCTGATCTGCTAGCATCAGGAAGGAATAATTATTATTGTCTATGAACATTAAGGATCTGCAGCTGACCACGGTTGCAGAAGTTATATGTATTATTTATCAAGCTTCGCTATGATATTTGTTTTCCATACAACTATTGAGTATTGACTTCTACATGACTGTCAGTTAACATGAGTTTGAATGCTGCATTCGTTGTACTATGCCGATGATAACATAAGTATCATGACTGTTTTGTGGCGTGCAATAAATGGTATAAACCTAAAGCGAAGTTACCATTTCTATGACTCTACACGTCATGTTGCCTGTGGTGTACCCTGAACTGTTCTACTGCAACACACACACACAGCAACAATCTAAACCAGATAAGACACCCACATCTTGCATTGTAATACCTGGTGTCGATAGAGGTGGTAATTTGACGGCATCCTAATTCCACCCTTATCATATTATCTCTGTATTTCATTTTTTCCTGTATTTTTTTCACCCATTCGTTTTGCGAATATTATTTTCATATAATTCGCAAACTTTACCTGTTTTCCCTTCTCATAAACTGAGAATCGCGCTAGGACGATATTACGTAGATGTCAGGGCTGCAGGGCGTCAGAAGGCGTGATAAGTCGGTTCGCTGAACATAGGACGTAGCAAATCGTCTACATTCTCACCGAGCGCGCGAGCTTCTTCTCGGCATTAGTCCCGGTGAGGTGTGATACTTTACATCTGCACCGGTCAGTATCCAGACATTTGTCTGGAAAATCCCAAAATGACACGGCGCTCACTTGGGCCATGGTCAGCTGTAGTGTAAAAACTGCCCTGCATTGGAGTCAGGCTGTCTGGGATTTGAAACTGACACGCGTACATCGTGGTCAGTAGGTGACAGTTACGACACGCGTTAAGCGGACGTAAATGTTGGGAGTAGGGGAGATAATTTCGCTTGGCGAAATAAGTTTGGGCCCTTTGTCTGATTTTAAGATATTGGCCAAGTTTGAAACTTTAATTTCATTCTGGCTCATAGACTCACAGTAGATAGGTTGCTCGTAAACAGAATAGCTGTTAGCGAAGATCTCAGTTTGTTTCGGCAATTTGTCGAACTTCTAGACTTCCAGAAATATTTTCAGCATTTTTATTCTTAAGTTGTGCGACTACCTGTAATTCTGTGGTTGAGGTAATTAATATGATAGATATATAGATTTTGTGAGTGTTAAAGTGTTAAATCGCTTAATTCATTTTAATCTATTTCTTTAGCGCAGAAGAGAAATAAAGTGGTAGGCTATTATATTTTCTAGGGAAGCATTCAGTGGAAAGCAGACTAAAAATTTAATTTCTAGCTTATAACGGCAATTGTAGCTATTTATGAATTTAATTTAACTGCTAATACTCAGTCGAGTGTATTTTTCTAAACTAACGTATAAACTCTAGAATCGAGCCTCATGAATGGTGACGGAATACGCACGTGTTCCTAATTCATTAGGATTGCTGATTTTTAATTATAACTTACGTCACGGGAAGTTTAAATGATAAGCAAAGCTCTCTGCTTGCAAGTTTAAATGTAAGTTATAACCAGTTCAGATTCTGTTTATTATATTATATGTGTTATTTTTCCTCCACACAGTGAAAGTTTTGGGGTGACCCTAACTTTACCAGCACCTAGTAGTAGTTTCCATACTTGTGAAGAAATAGACAGTCCTTATTTTGAACCACGTGGGTTTTCTCAAGTAACACTGATCTGACGGTGCAAGTTAGACAGAAATACTAATATCCCAATAACGGGTTTTCAAAGACTGTAATGATAAATACTGGACCTTGGAGCTAGATCTAAAATTTCTTCTAGAAAACTCTACGTAATCTTTCTGCCTGGTGGTGCGAAATACTTCAAGTATTAACTAACATTTCCCGACTATCTATATATATATATTTTGTGGACAAAATCTGTGGTGTGACTAAAGTGAATCCTATACTGAGGGAAGGCACCGACCTGACATTCATCATTTCTAGAAACCTACGCTATTGACACTGTGCTCTGCTAACTCCCGCGCCTGGAATAATTGTTAGGTGACTTAATCAGACATTTGAACAAATTTGCACACCCAAGTAGTCGTTCCCGGAGACTCCGAGTTAAATACGTCTTTTGGAACTGGGGACTTCTTGGCAGAAGACTGCATTTTTTTTGAGTCTGTGTAAAGATCTAAAATCAGTGTGTTCCAAGAGGCAGCGAGCAAAGTCGTGAGTACCTGAATGAGAAGCCATGGCGGAATGAATGAGTGTACGCTGGTCTGAGTGATATTTTCACTATTATATCTTTGACACCCTGTTGCTGTCCTAATTTTTTTTTTCCAATCTGCATAATTTGTTGCTAAGGCTAGAGTTCTTGTGTTTTTTGTCTTAGGTTAAATCAGATTTTTTTTTTCAAACTCTGTGCATATAATTACGAGATAAAACAAAGAAAAACTCTTAGACTCAAACCCTATGTATCTGTGACTCGGGCGCCATCATCTGTTCTCTTAACGGGGCCGGGCTAAACCTAGAGTTAACACTATAACGGGGCTATCATCCTTGCAACATTTCCTTGAATTTTTTATGACTATGTGTATATGTATTTTCCTTGATGTACTTTCTTTGATGTTGTGAGCCGATTTTTCCTGATATTAAAATCGCTTTTGAACTTAATAATCGTGTTTGGTCAGCTCGTTCTAGATAATATATATATCATTGTTATAGTTTTCCCACGTCTGTGTGTTTACCTGTCGTCACGTGTATGTGCGTGCCTGTGAGTGATAGAAATATACGTAATATGTATATTGGTGTAGTCTGTCTGACACTGTAACAACTGTTGTAGAAGATAGGTGAGAGAGAGAAGAATTCTTTTCGCTTTCAGAGACAGCCACTATATCAAAATCTATCATCTCACGTGTGTGGAAATTCTATTACCTTTCACTAACTCTCACTGAGTCTATCACCTATTCAAACCTATTCAGAAGGGACCAAACCTAGTCTTAATTCTCCTATCGGAAATCTACGACAAATGAGGACTCGTTTCCGGTCTTTGAACTTAGAATAGGAAGACGAGTACGACAAACGTGGACTCGTCTATCTGGATTTTGAACTTAAGATTCTGTATTCTGATATAGAGTAAGAGTGTGATGTCTTGTGAGTTGTTATATCTTTAATAATTACCCCCTAGACTAGCGATCTGTTTACGGGCGTGCTGACCACACAAACTAATAAGTTTTTTTTCCACAGCATCTTTGAATAATATACATTTTGGTTACAGGTTGATTTTGTCGGGATATATGTTAACTGCTGATTGTAATACTAAATGCTGGTAAAGTGGTGAGTGTATAACATTCACTGGGTACTGAGGCAGAACGGCGTTTGAACTAAGTTAAGGAATGTGTTTCGGACTTTTTGTCCAGATTAATTCCCTCCCTTACCCGATCTGACTTCAGGGGCGAACTTATAGTGGATTTTTAAAAAATTAGGATTATTATTTTTCTTTATTTAAATTTTGCAATATTTCCCCTTTTGCTTTTCCACTTTCGGCAACTTAAATTTTTTTTGTTATTAACCGTTTTTATTTTTCAGTTGTAATCTTAACTACCATTTATTTGGCGTAGTCGTGTTTTGCATGAGTGCTTTATTGCCGATAATAGCAGCGATAGTTAGATTTTACTTTGGAGGAGATATCCCAGGTTTTTAAGGGTTAATGATTTTTTGCGATTTTTGAATTTTTGGAATTTTTTTTTTTGGTCGTGCTGGTAGGAACCAGGTTAACTTTTTTTTTTTTTTTTAAATTTTGTCACGTGTTAGTCACTGATTAATATGGCCGAAATTTTTTAGACAACTCCAGAATTATTGAAAAATTCCGAGAGAAGAGGGACTGGAACAAGGAAGTGATGTAGGAAAGCTAATTTGTCAGAGACTCCCCTTTTCAGTTTCTTTGAAGCGAGTAAAAGTTTTTTTTTTGACGAAGTTGAGAATATAGATAAATTTTAGGTCTACAAGTGCATTTTGTATATTTATTAAAAGAAAATTAACAATCACTTTGATTGAATTTTCTAAGGCATGTTGAAGAATTATGGTGAGCTTAGGGAAAAGAGACGAAGAATATTAACAATAAGAGAGAATGAGACTACGATGGATGAAGGAATTCTGACAAAAAGCCAAAACTATGATAGACTCAACCGGTTGTTATTGAATAAGTCTGGCAAAAGAAGTCATCGCGGAACAGGTAAGTTCCATCACAAGAGAAGGTGACATTAAGCTTTGAGATAAAGTCAAGATACTAAGGAGATTTCTTAAGTGAGGAAAAGACCCGAGCAAGACAAGAGAATTCGGTCACACTTCTTCCAAGCAAACCCCCAATGCATGAGCAGAATAAAGTGAATTTTTAAAAATTAAGGGATTATTTTTTTCTCTTTAATGTTTGCTTCAATATTCTTTTGCTTTTCCACTGTAGCAACTTATTTTTCAGAAGTAATCTTAACTACCATTTATTTGGCGTAGTCGTGTTTTGCATTGAGTGCTTTATTGCCGATAATAGCAGCGATAGTTAGATTTTATTTTGGAGGAGGTATCCCAGGGTTAAAGGATATCATCTTTTGATTTTTGGTAATCTTTTTTCCTCGTAACTGGTCAGAACCAGTGTATCCTTTTTCCTATTTTCTTCCTCCACTAGTCTCAGCCACTGACCTAATATCGCCCAGAGCGCAAAGCTTAGACAACTCCTCAGGGACGAAAAGAGAGAGAGGAGGGACTGGAAGGAGAGGAAGCGAAAGCTTTTGTCAGGGACGAACTTGAGAGATATGATGCGGAGAGGAAAGCAGCTGAAGCTAAAGAGGAAAAGAAAGCAGAAGGAGGAAAGAAGGAAAGAATGATTTGCTAAGAAATGAGGAGAAATTCGCAGGCCCCGGAAATTAAAGAGAAGAAGATGGACGAGGAAATGGAGGAATTCGCAGGATTGCAGCATTGAGGAAAGAGAGAAAGAGAGACAGCCTGAGTCAGCTCTTAAAACTCTAGAATTCCAAAGGCGTGGGGATGCCTCTACCTCCAGCAATGGAGAGTCTTCTCCTCATTCTTCCTTAACTGACCCTGCTAACACTCAATCTCTTCAACTAAATGCTATGTCTTTCACTCTTGAATCTTTTCCTTGTCCAAATGAGAAGATTGACACATGGTTAGAAAAATTTGAGAAAATTGCAACTCTGTACGGGGTTAGAGAGGTCGCGTTGGAATATGAAAACTTTCCCAGGCCCTAAAAGGTTCTGCTTATGATGTTTATTCTAAGCTGGAAAGTAGCCAACAAAGACGACTACGATGTGTTGAAGAAAGCGTTACTGGAGCGCTTTGAAATGAACGCTCGCAAGTTTTTGCAACTGTTTCGCAACAGCCGGAAAGAGAATTCTGAAACTTTTCACCAGTTCTCATCTCGTCTTAAGGGATATCTAACAAAGTGCCTTGAGCTTTCGCAGCTCCCCTCTACCTATGAAGGTCTTGAGGAACTTGTTCTAACTGAACAAATAAAGAACACTTTGTCTGCTGATACCCGGAGATTTCTCGCTGAGCAGGGGGCAGAAAAACTTGAAGACATTTTGGAAAAGTCTGAGCGTTATCACAATGCGCTGGCTGAACTACCGGCCACAAAGCGGAAACCGACAGAGGAGCATTTTCGAAAACATAACCTAGAGCAATCTTCTCAGGCTTCTAACCAAAACAACCACAGAGAAACTGGACCTCAAAACCCCCCTCCTGAAAAATCCAAGTTCTACAAGAACAAGTACCCCAACCACCCCAAACAGTCTGATCAACCCGACCGCCCTACATGGCAGCGTAGCCAGAAAGGACAAGGTGGCAAAGGGAGAACCCCTGAGCACGGGACATATGATCAGACCGAGCACACCGAGCCTAAACGCATCGGATGCTTATTAACAGTCTCGCAAGGCGGAATTATTGACAGTGATTCCCAACCTCTTGGGGATAGACCCTCAACGCGAGGTATTGTTATTTTGAACGGTTCTCAAACTTCTTGCTTATTTGACACGGGGCTTTCTTACGATTGCATTGTTGCCAGAAACCTGGTTAAACCCGGTCAAGAGACAGGAGAGACCGTCAAACTTTGTGGAGTTCGTAAGAGTGATGCACCTACAGCGCTTCCCATCGCATTGGTGGAGATACACTCTGACTTTGTCAGAGGTGTGATCAAAGCGGCTGTTATGGATGATCCCATCTACCCAGTCATACTTGGCGGGAGATACGTGTGTATTGGGAAACCGGAAGAGCCGATTGTGGCAGCAGTAACTACAAGAGGGCAAACCAAGAAGGAACGGGAGCCTGCGCCAAATTTGTTACCTATGGAACTTAAAGAAGCGCAATACAAGGACCCTACTTTGGCACCCTGCCTTAGGAAACTGCCCATGGCTAAGGAACCCAAACAGCACGGGGACATTTTTTCTGAGGATGGCGTACTTTATCGGAGAACGGGCAAGCCTGACCAAGGTTACAACCAGCTCCTAGTACCGAAACAGTACAGAAAGCCAAATCCTAGAAATGGGGCACTCTCTTCCCTTTAGCGGACATATGGGACAGAACGCCACAAACCAACGTATAACCACTCATTATTGGTGGCCAGGAGTGAATACTGATATTATCAGATATGTCAAATCCTGTGCCCAGTGCCAACGTGTACCACCCAAGCAACGGACCCCCCCAGTCCACATGGGTGAAATGCCAATAATGGGAACACCATTCGAACGGGTTGTGATCGACATTTTAGGGCCTTTCGAAAGGACTAAAAGAAGGAACAGGTTTATCCTGACCTTAGTCGATACATGCACTTTATGGGCAGAAGCTATCCCGCTAACATGCGCAGATGCCAAGCATGTCGCAGAAGCCCTCGTGCAGATTTTCACTCGGTTGGGATTCCCGCAGCAAGTGTTGACGGATAATGGATCTCCATACCGAAACCTGTTGATGGATGAGATCGTTAAGATCTTGAGGACCCAGCACATCCACACTAAGCCATATACTCCGGCCGGAAATGGGCTCGTGGAACGTGCTAATGGAAACCTCACCATGATGCTAAGTAAGCTGGCACAAGTGAAACCTGAAGATTGGGATCTCTGTATTCCTGCAGCATTATTTGGCTACAGAGAATCTCCTCATACTTCCACAGGATTTCCGCCAGCTACACTCTTATTCGGCAGACCCATTAAGGGCCCGCTTGAAGCCTTACTTCAGTCTCTGACAGACGAGAAGGCTGATGAGACAGTTGTCTCAGCCAGTAAATATGTGTCGGTTTTAAAGGAACGGTTGAAACTAGGGGTGGGACCTAGCAACGACTAACTTTAAGCGAGCACGCACCAAGCACGCTAACCGATACAGGAAAGTCGCGGAAGAGAGAGAACTGGAAGCAGGAGAGAAAGTTTTGGTGTTGCTCCCTACCGAGAACAACCAACTGAAGATCGGATGGCAAGGGCCGTTTACCGTCCTGAAAAAGATTTCTAAGGCTAACTACCAGATCTCTATTGAAGGAAAGGAGAAGGTTTTCCATTTAAATCTCTTAAAGAGATACTTGGAAAAACCAGTGCCAACCTCCGACCATCTCCTGACGATCGCCAAAACTGACGAAGATGACGATAGTGGCAGGGATATTCCACCGCTATCACAGGAAATCTTTCAAAAATGTCAGAAGCGGCGACGCTCTTTCAAGCGCGCATATGAGACATTCCAGGGGAAGGAAACTTTGAGGAGTGGACTTGAGTAGGAATTGGACAGAGATGGAGGGGGAATATGAGAGGGAAGAGGACAGACACCCCGAAGCTACGGTTATAGGAAATTAAACTCCATAACGTAGACATGGAGTGCTTCCATATCTTAAAGGGGGGAGGCTCTGTCACGTAGGGTTTATATTCATTTAATTTCCTACAACTTCTTCCTATTCTTTCACCCAAAAATTCTCTCTTTTATTATCTCTGTATTTCATTTTTTCCTGTATTTTTTTCACCCATTCGTTTTGCGAATATTATTTTCATATAATTCGCAAACTTTACCTGTTTCTTTCTCATAAACTGAGAATCGCGCTAGGACGATATTACGTAGATGTCAGGGCTGCAGGGCGTCAGAAGGCGTGATAAGTCGGTTCGCTGAACATAGGACGTAGCAAATCGTCTACATTCTCACCGAGCGCGCGAGCTTCTTCTCGGCATTAGTCCCGGTGAGGTGTGATACTTTACATCTGCACCGGTCAGTATCCAGACATTTGTCTGGAAAATCCCAAACTGACACGGCGCTCACTTGGGCCATGGTCAGCTGTAGTGTAAAAACTGCCCTGCATTGGAGTCAGGCTGTCTGGGATTTGAAACTGACACGCGTACATCGTGGTCAGTAGGTGACAGTTACGACACGCGTTAAGCGGACGTAAATGTTGGGAGTAGGGGAGATAATTTCGCTTGGCGAAATAAGTTTGGGCCCTTTGTCTGATTTTAAGATATTGGCCAAGTTTGAAACTTTAATTTCATTCTCGCTCATAGACTCACAGTAGATAGGTTGCTCGTAAACAGAATAGCTGTTAGCGAAGATCTCAGTTTGTTTCGGCAATTTGTCGAACTTCTAGACTTCCAGAAATATTTTCAGCATTTTTATTCTTAAGTTGTGCGACTACCTGTAATTCTGTGGTTGAGGTAATTAATATGATAGATATATAGATTTTGTGAGTGTTAAAGTGTTAAATCGCTTAATTCATTTTAATCTATTTCTTTAGCGCAGAAGAGAAATAAAGTGGTAGGCTATTATATTTTCTAGGGAAGCATTCAGTGGAAAGCAGACTAAAAATTTAATTTCTAGCTTATAACGGCAATTGTAGCTATTTATGAATTTAATTTAACTGCTAATACTCAGTCGAGTGTATTTTTCTAAACTAACGTATAAACTCTAGAATCGAGCCTCATGAATGGTGACGGAATACGCACGTGTTCCTAATTCATGAGGATTGCTGATTTTTAAATATAACTTACGTCACGGGAAGTTTAAATGATAAGCAAAGCTCTCTGCTTGCAAGTTTAAATGTAAGTTATAACCAGTTCAGATTCTGTTTAATTATTATTATATGTGTTATTTTTCCTCCACACAGTGAAAGTTTTGGGGTGACCCTAACTTTACCAGCACCTAGTAGTAGTTTCCATACTTGTGAAGAAATAGACAGTCCTTATTTTGAACCACGTGGGTTTTCTCAAGTAACACTGATCTGACGGTGCAAGTTAGACAGAAATACTAATATCCCAATAACGGGTTTTCAAAGACTGTAATGATAAATACTGGACCTTGGAGCCAGATCTTAATTTCTTATAGAAAACTCTACGTAATCTTTCTGCCTGGTGGCGCGAAATACTTAACATTAACTAACATTTCCCGACTATCTATTATATATTTTGTGGACAAAATCTGTGGTGTGACTAAAGTGAATCCTATACTGAGGGAAGGCACCGACCTGACATTCATCCTTTCTAGAAACCTACGCTATTGACACTGTGCTCTGCTAACTCCCGCGCCTGGAATAATTGTTAGGTGACTTAATCAGACATTTGAACAAATTTGCACACCCAAGTAGTCGTTCCCGGAGACTCCGAGTTAAATACGTCTTTTGGAACTGGGGACTTCTTGGCAGAAGACTGCATTTTTTTTGAGTCTGTGTAAAGATCTAAAATCAGTGTGTTCCAAGAGGCAGCGAGCAAAGTCGTGAGTACCTGAATGAGAAGCCATGGCGGAATGAATGAGTGTACGCTGGTCTGAGTGATATTTTCACTATTATATCTTTGACACCCTGTTGCTGTCCTAATTTTTTTTTTTCAATCTGCATAATTTGTTGCTAAGGCTAGAGTTCTTGTGTTTTTGTCTTAGGTTAAATCAGATTTTTTTCAAACTCTGTGCATATAATTACGAGATAAAACAAAGAAAAACTCTTAGACTCAAACCCTATGTATCTGTGACTCGGGCGCCATCATCTGTTCTCTTAACGGGGCCGGGCTAAACCTAGAGTTAACACTATAACGGGGCTATCATCCTTGCAACATTTCCTTGAATTTTTATGACTATGTGTATATGTATTTTCCTTGATGTACTTTCTTTGATGTTGTGAGCCGATTTTTCCTGATATTAAAATCGCTTTTGAACTTAATAATCGTGTTTGGTCAGCTCGTTCTAGATAATATATATATATCATTGTTATAGTTTTCCCACGTCTGTGTGTTTACCTGTCGTCACGTGTATGTGCGTGCCTGTGAGTGATAGAAATATACGTAATATGTATATTGGTGTAGTCTGTCTGACACTGTAACAACTGTTGTAGAAGATAGGTGAGAGAGAGAAGAATTCTTTTCGCTTTCAGAGACAGCCACTATATCAAAATCTATCATCTCACGTGTGTGGAAATTCTATTACCTTTCACTAACTCTCACTGAGTCTATCACCTATTCAAACCTATTCAGAAGGGACCAAACCTAGTCTTAATTCTCCTATCGGAAATCTACGACAACACAAAGTAATGAAGGTGGCTGTTGTTAAATTGACCCACAAGTTGGTGGTGCTCTCATGAAGAACGAGATGAACTAACACAAAGTAATGAAGGTGTGGCTGTTGTTAAATTGACCCACAAGTTGGTGGTGCTCTCATGAAGAACGAGATGAACTAAAACAAAGTAATGAAGGTGTGGCTGTTGTTAAATTGACCCACAAGTTGGTGGTGCTCTCATGAAGAACGAGATGAACTAACACAAAGTAATGAAGGTGTGGCTGTTGTTAAATTGACCCACAAGTTGGTGGTGCTCTCGTGAAGAACGAGATGAACTAAAACAAAGTAATGAAGGTGTGGCTGTTGTTAAATTGACCCACAAGTTGGTGGTGCTCTCATGAAGAACGAGATGAACTAACACAAAGTAATGAAGGTGTGGCTGTTGTTAAATTGACCCACAAGTTGGTGGTGCTCTCATGAAGAACGAGATGAACTAACACAAAGTAATGAAGGTGGCTGTTGTTAAATTGACCCACAAGTTGGTGGTGCTCTCATGAAGAACGAGATGAACTAACACAAAGTAATGAAGGTGTGGCTGTTGTTAAATTGACCCACAAGTTGATGGTGCTCTCATGAAGAACGAGATGAACTAACACAAAGTAATGAAGGTGTGGCTGTTGTTAAATTGACCCACAAGTTGGTGGTGCTCTCATGAAGAACGAGATGAACTAACACAAAGTAATGAAGGTGTGGCTGTTGTTAAATTGACCCACAAGTTGATGGTGCTCTCATGAAGAACGAGATGAACTAACACAAAGTAATGAAGGTGTGGCTGTTGTTAAATTGACCCACAAGTTGATGGTGCTCTCATGAAGAACGAGATGAACTAACACAAAGTAATGAAGGTGTGGCTGTTGTTAAATTGACAAGACAGAATATAATACAAACGGTGAAGATAGCCCCCATAGAAGATACAGCCGCAGGGACGTGAAGGGTTAGAGACTTCAATATGTTGTCCAGCTTCGAGAGGTGGGTTGACTAGCTCCGCGCCTCGCCGCCTTTACCTCCGAGTATCTCAAGAGCAGAGTCAGGTGCCCATTTACAGCTGGCTAGACTGAAGAGTGACGCCACCGTGTTTCAAACCCTACATCTTTGCAGCGAGAAACGAGCGCTGTAACCCATTTTTCAATCAGCCACTCCTTCAACTAGTTAGAAGACATTGCACTTTACGTGGACAGGTAAGGAAAGTTAGTATACCTGGGAGAAAGTCAATATTTGAAAGTCAGAAACAGTCAGTTCTATTGTCAACCCGTTTTGATTAGACGGAAGTAAACAACATTAATTGACATAAAAATATAACGTACAACAAGAGGAACAGACACAACAAACATTGTAACAACTAGGAAAACATTTCTAGGACTACAAGATACGAGAATAAAATAAACATATGACATAACAACAGGAGACAAACAATGAGGACACAATAAACATTGTAACAACTAGAAACAAAAATGTCACGTGCTGTCAGTGGAAAGAAGACAATGAACAGTCAAACACTATGAACAGTAAAAGGTAAAAAAAACACGCGCGATAGAATACTAAGAACCAGAGGTTGTGCAGAAACCTGATCACCTTCACCAGTCGACAGGACACTGCACGACAAAAGGGCTTCCTATCATTCAGCAAGCAACATGTAAAGACACATTTATCTTCCACAAACTTATTCCCATTGGCAATAATCCTAGCCTCAAGAAATGTGTCGCAGGCATGTGCCCATTCCATAGGATTAAAATCTTAAAGGGCAACTGTAATTTTGAAAGAATGCTCATAGTGTAACACAAAAAAAGGGGGGGAGGGAGGGGCGCATTATCTTTAATCCAGGTTATTGATGACATCTGCAGACAATTGAACATTGCTTGATCAGCAAAGTCTGATCAGATCAGATCTAATTATATCTTCGCATAGAACTTTGGTCGTAATGAATTTCCGGCTTTAACCGAACCTCGTTTTATGGTACACTTTAGATTAGCTACGCTTTCATTTATTTAATCATTACCTAATAGCTCCCTGGTGAGACTACGACTTCAACAAACTCACGCCAAGTTTTACAGTGTTTTCTCTCTGTTGTCCTACACTTCTTTGTTCCTTCAATCTTTCTTGTTATCACCATATTTTCCAAATTTGATCTTCTCAGAACATGTCCTAAGCTTCCTTATAACTTAAGTAATAAGCTTCCTTATAAGATAAATAACAACGTTTTTAGTTGAACAAGGTATCCTGAACACCCCCCTCTATAAAACCACGTCTTTATGGCAACCACCGAGTTTTTCATGCTTGTCTATTAACTTTTCATGACTCACATCCATAAGTCAGGATTGGCTCTATGTAACAATGAGTTCTTATATTATCCAATCAATTAATCTTCTTCTTTAAGTACCGTGCCTAGTGACGTAGGAGATCACGTCTTTCCTCCATGCCACGATGTCAAACTGTCCAGTATTTGCTCTCTTTGTCTTCCCCTATCTCTTTATCCTTCAATTAATCATAATATTATAAAATGTCATACCCGTTCAACTCCCCAAGGAACATAGGCCTTGAACAAACTTATTCCAGGTGTTCCTGTCACGTGCCATCAGCTCTAGAGCTTTGCATGTCTTCTCCATGTGTCCACTCTTCTCCATGTGTCCTCTCTTCTCCATGTGTCCTCTCTTCTCCATGTGTTCTCTCTTCTCCATGTGTCCTCTCTTCTCCATGTGTCCTCTCTTCTCCATGTGTTCTCTCTTCTCCATGTGTTCTCTCTTCTCCATGTGTTCTCTGTTCTTCCTCTATCTCTCCTACCCTGGGCATTCCAGAACAAGGACTCCCTGGTAATTCTATAAACAAGTCTCTTCAGTATGTGTCCTATCCATCTCTAGCGTCTGCTACCATCTTTTGTTCCACTGTCACTTGTCAGATTCTTGTTAAGAAAAAAGTCACAGGGTAACTTTTCAATTATTGCTAGTATCACAGGCTTCTAACAAATATGATTAGCCTTGTTTTAAAACACAATTTAGACATCTCCACAAAATATTACTGACTTTTCAATTTTTATATTTAAAGAATAGGCATGACAAACTTAAATGACCTGGCACTCTTTTACCACAAATTTTACACCAGCGACATGTTGTGTGCCTGATTGGAATACGTAGTGGCGTTTTGTGCCGTTATTCTAGTCATGCGCATATTTATGTTAACATATTTATGTGTTCATGTCTGGTTTAATTATCCATCTGAGGCGGCTTTCATATAACAAGAGTACTTGTTCAAAGGTAGCGCCGTGTAAAATACTGAAGTAGCCATGCACATGTGTATATGTCATACGTATTATATAGATACAACCGGCAGATGGCAAAATAACGGCCAGTGTACCACAGCTGATGTTCAAAGATGTGTGCAATAGAAACATGAAGGCGGTGGAAATAAATCCGATAGCACAAAGTGGAGATGCTCCTGCGGCGTCACCTCAGATTGGGTGAATAGAGGATCCCACAACATAAACAGAAAAGAACACTTCGAAAGGCACAACGCTGGTGAGGGTTATCAAATGAAATACCCATCATGCCCATAGTCAGTTATGACTATCCGCTTAATGCACATATAAATACTGTATTATGTTGTGAAAGTGAGAGCATGAAACCAATTATAAGCTGCATTGACGTCTGTAAATGAAAGTGATTGGACCTTGTGCAGCCAATTAGAATAGTAGTTTGTCGTTAGCCGTTACGTTGATTTCTGGTGAATTGCGGTGAATTATGGTGAATTCTGGTGAATGGTGGTGAATTTCGAACAAGGCGGCTACCGGAAATTGACTTCGCTTGCAGT
The DNA here is from genome assembly GCA_024509875.1 of Oreohelix idahoensis. NCBI lineage: Eukaryota > Metazoa > Mollusca > Gastropoda > Stylommatophora > Oreohelicidae > Oreohelix > Oreohelix idahoensis. The sequence continues at coordinate 67,294 of JAMPIV010017105.1, forward strand.
CTTTCCTTAACTATGCTTGGTGGCTATGAAGTATTTTGTTGTATTGCAAACAAACAAACAAAGAATCGTTACATTGCATCCCGCACTTATAAGTGAAGCCAGTGTGCAAAGAAAGCTTTTTACTGACAGTAGAGGGAAGCTATCCAAGTTGTTTGAGCGCCTGTTGGATTATATTGTGACAACAGGAACGACTGAAGACGAATGAGATTGAGGAAGAAAAGCGAGAAGATACTGGATAGTTTGACATCACGTAATGGAAAGAAATCAATAACAACATTGATAAAAAGTTCCCGAGACACGAAGCTGTGTATAGATATAATAACATACGTCCCCAGGCATTAGACTTAATAATTATAACGTTTTAACCACACAATGTTTTACTCATGGTACACTACATTTTTCATAGAACCTTTTTTCACTTCGCTTCTTCTTCTTCTTCTTCGTTCCCCCTCAGACTTCTACATTACTGACTAATAAAGGCAGTAGTCTGCTCAAGGTTCCTAACATCTCCAAATAGTTTTTCGATGAGGGTAGTGGGTTGTTGCCATATGCCACTCTGTTCACTGCTGTAAGTTGGGTAGGACTGGAGCAGATGTTCGGCTGTCATGAGGCTGGTGCCACAGGAGCAGAGACCTGTTGGACCAATCCTGTACTTGTGATATAGATAGTACTTCAGCCTGTTGTGAGCAGTGCTACGTGGAAGATGATGACCTGGTCTCGCCTAGATAGCTGGTGATAAACATCATATTGTGTATGACCTGGTCTCGCCTAGATAGCTGGTGATAAACATCATATTGTGTATGACCTGGGTGCACTCATTGTTTACTAAGTGTTACTCATACTACTTACTCATACTACTTACTCATACTACTTATTCATACTACTTACTCATACTACTTACTCATACTACTTACTCATACTACTTACTCATACTACTAACTCATACTACTAACTCATACTACTTATTCATACTACTTACTCATACTACTTACTCATACTACTTACTCATACTACTTACTCATACTACTTACTCATACTACTTACTCATACTACTTACTCATACTACTTACTCATACTACTTACTCATACTACTAACTCATACTACTTACTCATACTACTTATTCATACTACTTACTCATACTACTTACTCATACTACTTACTCATACTACTTACTCATACTACTTACTCATATTACTCAACATTCATACTACCGTGTACTTATCTTACTTCTTGTCCACACAATTTTTACTCACTACATTTTACCTGTCTTCATTCACACATTTTTATGCTTACAGCGATTTAACTAATCTCAGTTTACGCGAATTCTAAATAATGTGAAAAATATCACCAGCACTGAGATTACTCTCTCAAAGATGGTGATTTTGTTGAACGTAACCCAATTTTTCGATATACGCGAATCTCACTAAACGCAAGCCTCGCGTAAATCGCATTTGCAACGTACTACTTTTTAAACTTAAACTAGTAGCAGGAAAACTGAGTGTATGAAATGTCGATTGGTGTGAAAAAAGACCAGATAATTTTAATGAGATCATCGAATACAAAAAGGAAAGTGTCTTTACTGCAGGTAGCTTTGTCGGCAACAGTTAGTAGGTGGGTTGGTGGGGAGTTGGGGGGAAAGGGGGGGGGGTTGAAACTTGACGATAATGAATAAAAAAAATACACCCATGTGTTACCAGGACCCGACAGGGAAGCATAGAATAGTAACACTTTAACCTACCATGCATCGTAGTAAACAGCAACTAAGGAGGGTTGGGCATGCGGACGGTTAATCCGTCATGTAGACATTTTAAACCACAGAAACTTCACAAGGCTGTCCTTGTTCTGGAGTCCCGGGAGTAAGAGACCAAACAACACACGGAGAAGACAACTAGAGACAGAAATGAAAATGATGAACAGGGCACTCTAGAGAGGACTTGGCTCTGGTGGCACTCTAGGGAGGACTTGGCTATGATGGCACTCTAGGGAGGACTTGGCTCTGGTGGCACTCTAGGGAGGACTTGGCTCTGATGGCACTCTAGGGAGGACTTGGCTCTGGTGGCACTCTAGGGAAGACTTGGCTCTGATGGCACTCTAGGGAGGACTTGGCTCTGGTGCCACTCTAGGGAGGACTTGGCTCTGGTGCCACTCTAGGGAGGACTTGGCTCTGGTGCCACTCTAGGGAGGACTTAGCTCTAATGGCACTCGACGGGAGGACTTGGTTCTGGTGGCACTCGACGGGAGGACTTGGTTCTGGTGTCACTCGACGGGAGGACTTGGCTCTGATGGCACTCTAGGGAGGACTTGGCTCTGATGGCACTCGACGGGAAGACTTGGCTCTGATGGCACTCGACGGGAAGACTTTGCTCTGGTGTAACTCTAGGGAGGACTTGGCTCTGGTGGCACTCGACGGGAGGACTTGGCTCTGGTGGCACTCTAGGGAGGACTTGGCTCTGGTGGCACTCTAGGGAGGACTTGGCCCTGGTGGCACTCTAGGGTGGACTTGGCTCTGGTGGCACTCTAGGGAGGACTTCGCTCTGATGGCACTCGACGGGAGGACTTGGCTCTGATGGCACTCGACGGGAGGACTTGGCATGTTTTTACTGAAGGCCTATGCTCCGTCAGGAACTAAAGGGTGTTGATTGATTGGCTGAATGAATAACAAGCAAACAAAAACATGTTGCCATGTTTGTAATGGCGTTGTGGCATAGTGGTGATGAACCAGGAAGAGTTGTATTTTTTAATTGATCATTTTTTGTTTCCTTTAAGCAATAAGAAAACATGTTTTTTAATGTCTACACCCCCAACCTGTAACCAGTGCATTCTATAATTGTACTTTGATACATCTAGATCGACCTAAATACATCGGCCCACCTTCGAACATTAATCTTTCCGGATGTCAGAGCCGGATCAGAACAAAACGTCGGGGGTTAAACTCACATAAAGAAAGTTGTTATGCTCGAATGAGAAGAGTTAATGTTGATTTCTTTGTTTGTACCTGCTCATTTCTCCAGGGCCACGTCAGCGCACGTGGCCACCTTCCAGAACGATCGTGCCAGAGAACTTCATCTGTTCCCTGCACTGCTGTCTTATGCAGTAAAGTGTTGTATGTGTTGCATTTGGTAACACCACATACAAATCCACCCCACCCCCGATTTTGAAGTAACATTTCACAACACCCTTTGAAAGGTCACATTATTTCTATTTGTCTTCAATATTGTGCCGATGGCAACACACACACACACACGCACGCACGCACACACACACACAAACGCACGCACGCGCGCGCGCACGCACGCACGCACGCACACACCACACCACGCACACACTAAACTATGAATGACTGTAGAGGAAGCTATGAAATATTTTAGATGAACATATGAAAGACAGTAGACGAAAGTATGAACGGCTGTAGAAGGCAGCATGAACGGCTGTAGAAGGCTGTATGAACGACTGTAGTAGAAACTATGAACGATTGTAGACGAAAGTATTGAACGGCTGTAGATGAAAGTATGAACGACTGTACACAAAAGTATGAACGGCTGCAAACGAAATTATGACCGGCTGCAAACGAAAGTATGAACGACCTTAGTCAAAAAGTACGAAATAATGCGCAGCTGTGTTTTAAACTACGGTTGTTTGTTGCAGTGAAGTGATGTATCACCTGAGTGGAGCTGGGTCGAACCTCTTGACTATATTTTACTTCTGTTTTTTTTATTCGTGTGTTGTTCCTTTCTTTCATTTACTGTCAATTTCTCCGAGTGCCTATAACTTCCTTATCATATACGTGTTAGCCCCCTGTGGATCTCGTCAGCCTATCACACACTGCCTCGTGTGAGTGGTCTGTCGTAAATTTATTTTGAGAGAAAAGAGTCGTAGAAATAGTGGTCCGGTTTAGAGTGGAAAATGATGATGGAAAGCTCAGTGATAGAAAATGTAGAGATTTAATAGTTACTTCACAGCGTGCTGGAGGAGAGTAAAGACAGACTTATTTACGACAAATCGTGTCTCTCAATCTTCTCTTTCACTCTCCTGGTCAAACAATTATTTGCCAGTTTTCCAGACTCGCATCTGCGCGCTCACCGATTTGGTGTTTTCAAACACACACACGACGTTGATACAAACTATATTAAACGAATAGGGGAAATGTTGGGCTTTGGGTATATCCACCACACAGAACTAAATGAGTTTATGTGATTTTATTCACTTTAAACATCAATCCCTAAAAATATCAGATATTACATAAATTATCATAAGTACACAAATACAAATAACAAGTTTGGGAGGGGGTGAAGAAGATTGGTATCGACTAAGCCCTTCCCGCTCATTAGACAAAGACAAACCCAGTCCAGAGATAGATAATATCAGGAACACGGGTACGTTAACCTAACAGTAAAGTTAATTACTCTGAAAGAGGTGTTACCAAGTTAGGTATAAGTGATAGAAAAAAAAACCCTGTTCTTCCCAGCTGTTCTTCCCTTTACTAAGCAAATGGAAAGGAGGTGGTTTTAAACAGAGTTAACAAATTATCAACTATCCCACTTAAAGGAACAATGTAGGGTATACAGAAAAGATATATGTTACCAGGTAAGCAAGTTAACAAAATGGTCACACAAAAGAATTAATTTCCTGTCATTCATACACGCGCTAGCAAAGGCCTTCACTCATCTTGCTCTCACTTACCGATTGTGAAAAAATCTTGCACTCCATAGAATAACACAACAGCAGTTACACCTCAACTAAATGTATGAGTGTTTGTTCAAGTTCTAGCCCCAGATTATCGGGTAGGCGGTCAGCACATAAAAGGATCCCGTAATCGCTGGAAAATGAATCTGTAGTTGTGTCTCTTTTTCTTAATAACAGTTTCTATGGGAGGGCACGGTCTCTGATACCGGGGTGAGGATGGTGTGGTCTATTTGACTATGCCGCGGATAATAAAATTCTTACGCGTGCTGGTACACTTTATCCGTGAGGTATGGTTTAAGTCCAGTGAGAAAACTAGTCACATCACTGTTCAGGAAATTATGAATTATCTCTCTGTGTCAGTAGACTAACAAAGCTCGGGCCAGTGTTCTTCTTCCCGTTACGACTTAAGTTGTTTGATGGTGCGTTAAATTTGTCTTTGGGTGTGCTTTCTTTGCTATAAGTTAGATAGCGGAATTCCAAACATAGAATCGCCTCAAAGATTAAAAATTTACACAGTCTCAACAAGTTCTGCGTCAGGGGAACTCTACACACTGTTTATGCTTTGCTTTGCTTAGATTGATTTCTTTATTGCTTTCTTAATGCTGGGATCGCACAGGTTACGATCACTCTGTATGAAAGAAAAAAAAGACATGTAATATACCGAAAACAAATAACCTTCTAAAACGCGATGAATTTCCCGTTAAGCCTATAATACACTCGAGTATTTAATTATGTATTTAATAAACACTGCGCGAATTCTAGTGGTTAAAACCCCACATCTATAAAACTAGGACTTAACTGAATTTATTAATTATAAATTCCTTCACGACTTTAAAAGTTAATTTAAGCATCTATTATCTTTTGAAATAATATAATAGATAGATCATTATATTTAAAACTGGAACTCTTGAGATGGTTTAATTAAATAGATTTAAATTAACACAAAATCCCTTTAAATAGAATGACTGGACCACTGATCACTTTACACAATATATATTTTACCGCTTTGTCACAAAGAATGTACTAGAAATCCCCCTTGTTTTCTGCTACGTCTGCAAATTGTAACGCTTTCACGTTGATAGTAAAAGCCTACTATATTATTACCCGCGTTCTTCAATGAAACGTGTGCTGCATTTCTAAGAAAAACATTGAGAGGCCCTGCGTAATGACCTAAATTAATCCTAACATTAATTATATTACGTTACCAAAACGAACGAACAGATGGACAAAAGGATAAAGAGAGAGGGGAGGGCTGAAAATCAGGAACGCATGCAACACGCGTCGCGCGATACACAAATGCTGCCATCACGCGTGTAAGTCTACATGCACTAATTTTTTTTCAGACGGACAGTGATAAAATACACTACCCTTTCCCAGAGTTAGGTTTATAAATCATAAAAAAACTCTTATTAGAAAAGATAACATTAGATGGGTTTACGGTTGAAAACATAACAGTACCCAGACAGCACATCTTCGAAACAGGAGGTAGAAGAAATTGCATATTTTGAATGCAGCCACGTAGCTCCTTTAAATTTGTATTTTTGGGTTCCTTAGGGCTTGCTGACAAATAATATGTAAAACGTTACGCAAATAGTCCAGGAATTAATAAATTATACCCAAAATAAAATATTGGGGGTGCCTGACAGCATAAAATCATTTCTGCTCATAAGATTTTTTTTTAACGTGTTTGAAAAAAATTTACGTTACAGAAATAGCCTACCATGTAAACTCCAAATTGATTGGAGCGCAACAAATGAAAGCCTAACCACGATTGGTCGGGCTATAAATACTATCTTGGTTGTTAGGGGAAACGGGGAAAGGTAACATTTTTTCAAACACTTGTCGAAACGGGGCTCATTGGTCAGACTCGCTGATATACACACTTGGGAGCGTTAGTTCGAAACCACTTGTTTAAATAAGATTGATAAAGCATCAGTGCGTTGAAGCCAGCTTATATTTGGCTAAATAAAAGCCTGGAAGATAAGCAGATGGGAATTTGTGCCAGTTTGTGCCAGAATTCATTGCTAATCAACGTATCTGTGTTTATTCGTATGAATTGTGGTAAGCTTGAACCATTCAATATCTTTTAATGAAAATTGAATGTGAATTGTTGATTTATGCCTGTATATATATGTGTAGTTCAGTGGCCAACGTGAAGTAAAGCCTGTAATGCTCCAGCCTGAACAGAGGGTGTCGGAGAGAAGTAAAACGGCATGGAATGGCCAAACAGTACACTGACACCTGGATGATTGAATAGAAAGAAATAATGCTGGAATTGCAGAGGCGTAGTAACCATTAAGAAGGGTAATACTGGAATAAAGTATTTCAAATGAAGCTGACAGTTGGCCTAATGCTCTGAACTCAATGTTTGTGCTGTGTTGTGATCAGTGTAACAAGAGAGTTTAAGTTAGTTATGAAGTAGAAGGTACATCCTTCTTGATTTCAGGGACAGTGGTCTTGATGGTACTGAGCAGCACCTGGTCAGAGCTTTGCTGAATCCAGTGTCGGACAGCATACTCCTTGGTCCTTTTAGCTATCAGTGAGGTGTCTCCAGAGCCCAGAGGAGAATTCGAGCAGAGGAGTCCTTTCCTGCCGCCATCACGCCAGATAAGCTAACTTGGCCAGCTGAGCTCAACATTATGTCCCCTCATCTTGAACTGACTTTGTAAAATTAACATTAAGAGGGGAATTTACTTGTCTTAATATCAGGAACTGTGAACATCTCCAATACTAGTCCCTAAAGACAAACTATTGAAGTCATGATGACAAATACCAACAGAGCTTGAACAAAACAAAACCAGTATTACCTCATTTTACTACTACACAACTGACACACATAGAACATTTGTAATAATATATGTCACTACAATATTCATATTAAATACATTCTGTACATAACTTGTAATTTAAATTGATTGTGATTCCTGGTTCCCTTGTAGTTGAATCAGGACACATATTCATTCATGCCAGTAATGAATACATATTGTTATTTGAAAAGTTACGAGTGACTTCTTTAAGATATTCTCATAGAGTGTTATATGTATGTGAGTGTCACAGTGTTGTTAAGAGTAGTGGATTAAATTAAATTGTTTATCTGTCTGTTGTTGTGACTTACACTTCATCATACACATACCCTAGACACATAACGTAGCATCACACTATTCCAGAATAATTCTGACTGAGATATAGAGATATGTGGTAGCAAGTAAGGTTATCTATAATACACTACTCTTAATAGATATAGATACCTTCACAGCTGATCTCAGTCAGTACACTAAGTCCCCTATAAATATTTATAACATCCCACTTCACCACACATGAGTCCCGGTGGAATGCGTTCTGGCAAACGAAAAGTTACAACAAATGTTCAGGGGTTCTAATGTTATGAAAAGCTAAAGGTCCCTTTAAATCATCCATCATATCAGGGAAAATTCACTAGTCAAACTAGACGTACGTCATATGGTCTCATAAGCATATTTGATGGAGAAGTAGATCTGATCTTCTCTTGTTCTCCCCCCCCCCCTCCTCCGGGACCTACACAGAGCCAGACTAAGCTGGACAGACTATATTATTTAATCATATCAAAACGTGATACGATACTATCCAAATTAACACACACGACACAAGAAATAAACATAGTACTTCCCAGGACGCTTAAAGTAATAAGTAGACAATCTAGGCCAAATCACCAATCATCAGAAGCTATCAAATACTGAATATCTAACTACAGGACACTGAAAGCGCCAGTGAGTAAAATGGATAATGAACAGGATAGCCACTTAAAGCAGTAATCATTAACTAAAACAAAAATTCACTTTCAATCGAATATCAAAATATTATAGTTCATTTTTTTTCATTTTCTAAGTTTCTTAAACAGTTGCTAGGAAAATCCGGGCACCGGTGGGTAATTGCAGCTATCCAATACTATACTCTCCTTCGTAAGGTACTTCAGTCGGTCGGTCAGTCACATTTTGCACACCGTTTTTGCGCACTTTTTCTATTTTCGATAGAGTGCATTAACTTTCAACCACAGCTAAGGGGGCGCAACTGTGGTTGAAAGTTAGACAATAATTGTATTGTTTCCCCTTATATGTACTCTCCCGAAAATAGAAAAGTGTGACGGTGTGCATTAAATCAACAGACAATCAAGATGCTCTTCTGTACAGTTTCATTCGGGAAACGGATTTAACTCGTCATTTTTCTTAAAAATATCCTTGAATGTAAATTTTCTGATTGTTTCTTCGATACAAAATTTTAATTTAAAGTATTGCAGGCTTATTATTATTGATCAAATTGATAAGATGGCTAAAAGGAAGAGACGATCGCGTCATTCACAGCGAGCAAGCTAGACTATAGAAGAAGCAGCAATGTAATTCGTGTAACAGAAACTACACACTATAATTAAAAACCTGCCAATTTTGGCGGGTTGTTGCTAGTTGAACAATATTTAAGACAACGCATCTTGGCAAGGGGCTCGAAAGAATGCACCTGGCATAGGAATTAAAAATGGTACTCTCCAGTGCGTTTAAAAGTACAAATACACAAGCCAGTTAAATACCTGTCATAGAAGCTGTCAACCTCAGAAGATTGGGCTGCAGGACGTGGTGGACGTCCGAGAGGAAGGCGGATGAAGAACATTATTTAAATCACAAGTCTTGACAAAGCTAGGCCAAAGGTGACACCTAACACAAGAACAAAGCTAGGCCAAAGGTCACACCTAACACAAGAACAAAGCTAGGCCAAAGGTCACACTTAACACAAGAACAAAGCTAGGCCAAAGGTTACACTTAACACAAGAACAAAGCTTGGCCAAAGGTTACACTTAACACAAGAACAAAGCTGGGCCAAAGGTCACACCTAACACAAGAACAAAACTAGGCCAAAGGTCACACCTAACATAAGAACAAAGCTAGGCCAAAGGTCACACCTAACACAAGAACAAAGCTAGGCCAAAGGTCACGCCTAACACATGAACAAAGCTAGGCCAAAGGTCACACCTAATGCAAGAACAAAGCTAGGGCAAAGGTCACACCTAACACAAGAACAAAGTTAGGCCAAAGGTCACACTTAACACAAGAACAAAGCTGGGCCAAAGGTCACACCTAACACAAGAACAAAACTAGGCCAAAGGTCACGCCTAACACAAGAACAAAGCTAGGCCAAAGGTCACACCTAATGCAAGAACAAAGCTAGGCCAAACGTCACGCCTAACACATGAACAAAGCTAGGCCAAAGGTCACACCTAATGCAAGAACAAAGCTAGGGCAAAGGTCACACCTAACACAAGAACAAAGTTAGGCCAAAGGTCACACTTAACACAAGAACAAAGCTAGGCCAAAGGTCACACCTAACACAAGAACAAAGTTAGGCCAAAGGTCACACCTAACACAAGAACAAAGCTAGGCCAAAGGTCACACCTATCACAAGAACAAAGTTAGGCCAAAGGTCACACCTAACACAAGAACAAAACTAGGCCAAAGGTCACGCCTAACACAAGAACAAAGCTAGGCCAAAGGTCACACCTAATGCAAGAACAAAGCTAGGCCAAACGTCACGCCTAACACATGAACAAAGCTAGGCCAAAGGTCACACCTAATGCAAGAACAAAGCTAGGGCAAAGGTCACACCTAACACAAGAACAAAGTTAGGCCAAAGGTCACACTTAACACAAGAACAAAGCTAGGCCAAAGGTCACACCTAACACAAGAACAAAGTTAGGCCAAAGGTCACACCTAACACAAGAACAAAGCTAGGCCAAAGGTCACACCTAACACAAGAACAAAGTTAGGCCAAAGGTCACACCTAACACAAAAACAAAGTTAGGCCAAATTTCACACCTAACACAAGAACAAAGTTAGGCCAAAGGTCACACCTAACACAAGAACAAAGCAAGGCCAAAGGTCACACCTAACACAAGAAATAAAGCACTTATTCCTACTTCGGTTGAAGGCATCTTCTTTTTGGATCTTTAGCTTCTGACTGACAATGCAGTCAGTGGCCATCACGCCTAGTGGCGTCTTGTAGGGCAGCAACAAACTGTCCCCATCATTGCCGATCGGCCGCCATCCTTCGTGATGTGCCCATACTGTGGTTCATGCTCGGTCTCCACAGGTCTCCGCCAGGAGGTCTTTCATCTGCCTCTCTTTCGCCGTCTTTCTGAGGTCCATAGCATAGCAGTTTTTGCTATGGTGTCAGGGTCTCTTCTGAGGACATGGACAACCCAGTTCCAGCGTCTGCCCGCAATGATTATGTGCATATACTAATCTCTTTGCTTGTTCAGCCATTTGGCATAACACCAGCAAATTAATAAAAGTAAAACTTCTGAGAACGTGCATCTTTCCGGTAGCAACGTATGGATGTGAATCATGGATCATTGCTCAAACATTAAAGAAAAAAAAATCGAATCTTTCGAAGCAAAGTGTTACAGAAAAATTCTCAGATTATCTTGGACCAAGAAGAAGAAAAAATATAGACATCCTACACGACCTGAACATCGAGAAAAACTGGCTCATAAACAATATCATGTCCCGGAAACTGATATATTTTGGCCACATTAAACGTCATAGTGGCTTAGAGAGAGAGCAGTGATGGAGGGTATGGTACCTGGAAGGCGAGGCAGGGGCCGACCAAGACGACGGTGGACACAGGACATTGAAGACACCTTGAACATGACATTGGAGGAGGCAGGAGGGCTGGCTAGAGATCGAGAGTCTTTCAGGCAGGCTGTGATGAGAGCGACGTTCTGCAAAGGACATGCTACATGATGATGATGTCATGACCTTTGTCTTCTTCATGTTGATGTTCAGTTCCACTTGTTGGCTACATTTATTCAACCTGTCAGTTTTTTCTTGGATATGCTGATGTAGTGCCATGCCGTCTGCTTATTCTAGATCTTCTGGTGTGGTTAATGCTGTCCATCTTATTTCTCTACGGGTATGCTCTGTTGACTGCATCACACAGTCTATGACAGTTAAAAATAGAATGGTTGATAAGTGGCAACCCCGCCGTACACATGTTTTCACTTCGTAAGTAAGGTTGTTCTGCGCAACACTGCATGTAAAGTTAGAAAAGAGACATTTGTATGATGGAGACAATACACCTAGGGATGCCATAAGCCTTTAGTATTTTCCATAAGCTATCCCTATGTATGCCGTATAAAACTTGTCAAAATCGATAAGGTTTATATATAGCTATCTTTACCATTCTGAACACTGCTCTATTATGTTCCTGAGGGCAAACATATGATCTACTAATCTTCTGTTCTGTCTTAATCCTGCTTGTCCCTTCCTCAGTTTATAATCTATTGCTTCTGAGATTTTGTCGATGTTGAAGGCATAAACGATATAAAAGGTTTGTCGACTAGAGTAGGATTGTTCACAGACTGTATGGCACGGACTACAGCGGTCTGGACGTACGAACACACACACGAGTTCATAAGGCCCATTAATATTTAATTTTGATTATATTTCAATTAATTATCAACTACTTCAGCGATATTCGTTCGTTACAAGGAGGCATACTAATTCTGACGCTGGTGAATAGCAGACGTACGCTGGTCGTCAGTGACGTTTTAACTTGTAGGATGGTGTCATAATTTTAAGTCAGTTCGCGTTCTTGTCGCCTCTCGTCGTGCAGAGCAACCAAGATGCTACTTTCTTTTTTTAAAATTGTTTGTGGTTTAAACTATTAAATTATTTACTATATTGTCATTATTAACAAGCTTTCGTACACAATCGGATTACAAACGCCCTTAAGAAAAGAACTCGCTCCTAACTCGAGACCTTACTGCAGCGATCGGCAACCACGTGGCCTCGTCTGCCGGTAGATCCTAGAGGATGATGTCATAGATACTGAGTCGACTGTGCGGAAAAAAAGACTTTTAAAACTGGTAAATTTGGACTCGCTCACTCACACCGGCATTTACAAGTGGCAGTATCCCAAAGGTTAAATGTGCTTTTCCGGCGTTTCCAGTGAACACCCACAAGCTAGTTAACAAAATTCCTTGTAATTGTGATTTGTATACAACAGATACGCCATCTGTTCTTGTAAGTGAGCTTAACATTCGGTCAAATATAATTGAGTCTGAATTTACACAAATTTTTTGATGGGATTGCAAGAAGAAGATTGTCCGCAGATATAAAAGTTATGTTTAGTCCGCGTTTATTCCAAATCTCAAACACCATGAAATCTGAAAACACATATAATTTTATCAAGGTAGACCCCTCTAAATTAGACCCACACCATATGGGTTACCTGCCACAGTCTTACTGCATACATTTATTAAAACATAGATAAGGCGCGACTTATATGGTATGATGTAGACGGTAATTGTATGACCTCTGTGTAGTGGGTTTAGTTAATATTATTACTGTTTATAGCGTAATCTATTTTGGGAGAACACTTAATGGATGTGCTGTTGGGGTGGCCTCATCACTCCCTGTCTATGGTGACTACACATTGTCCATTTATTTGATGGAAATTTTATGGGTGTGTTAGCAAATAAGTTGAGTTGGTGAATTCTCAGCAGACCAGGCGCTCACGTAGCTTGAAGGTGTAGCTCTGGTGCTGAGATCTGGTGGCCCCACCTCTCCGTGCTTGGGGGCAATATCAGAAGTCTGGTGGCCCCACCTCTCCGTGCTTGGGGGCAATATCAGAAATATGGTGGCCCCACCTCTCCGTGCTTGGGGGCTATAATAGGCTGCTCTGACAAAATGTTACTGCACGGGTCCACTATGGTAATAATCAACAACTCATTTGACACCACAGTGGTGCCAACTGAAACTCACAGCTCTGCAATCAAAGTATTAGTCATGTGTCAGAATTCCATCCTCTAACCATTTCTGGACACAACACTACACAACAACAACACCACATAGACGGGTCAGATCTTTCTGACCAAACAACACATCTTACCAAGTTGGTTTCACATAGGCTAAGTTCTCCCAGACTACAGATTCTGAAATATGTTCATTAGCTTCCTGCCATAGAATAGGATAGGTGATATGTTCCACTGATCTCAACACTTGATCTGTCCTTCATAATCCTTGCGGGAGTTTATGTATTTTATTTGTCTCTAGACCCTGAACTGGGGCGGGGGGTCTAGAGCGAATCCTTACTTGTTGTAAGGGACAGATTATGCTATTGCAGTATCAAATCACTCGAAACCTTAAACAAATATTAAAATGTACAAAGAAATAATTTCAGTCTTACCAGAATTATGAATCTAGAACACAGTTAAATGCTAGCAAAACTCAGCTGAGCTGCTGGCTTTAGGATGGCGTCCCTCTAATATTTCAATAGCTTCTGGGAATTACACCACTTAATAATTCACTGTGTCTACTAGGACAACTTATTATGAATGGCACAAAATGCGCGTCTGAGCGCCGATAATATATTCATCTATGGCCAATCACTGCCTTTTCTTTTTTTCAAATTCAAATATCCTACCAATAAGTCATTTCAGTCATACCTCAGTCAAGTATGCCTTATTGTCTGTTGGTCCGTCCGTCTCTACTTGCGTTTCACAAAAAAACACACTTGTTTTTTTTTGAACCAACCCTGCCTTCCCCTACACAATTTTGCCTTTAAAGTTATTTTTAGCCACAATTCACCATCCCACCCCGTCTCTTCATTCCAACTAGATTTTAGCACTTGCGTCTTCAAGGCCACAATTTTTTTGAAAATTAGTGACATGTTTTATTTCAATGCAGACGTTCGCTGATATGAACAACACAGTCTTTTGTCAATATCTTTCTTATTATCTGTCCGTCTGTATAAATGAAAGCATATTATTTCACTGCTCAAGATGGCCATCCGGCCAGCTAGGTTTTATATTCCTAACATTATTATTAAGAAAAGTTACTTTTCAAATATTTTCTAGAATCTTTCTGGAATTCATCACTGCATTCAAATAAACGGACTAAGTTATCGCAAAAGCGTCCAATAAATGACTGTGGCGTATAATATCCAAGGTCCCTTTTGTCGATTTCTTTACTTTATGTCAACTTGGGAACGTGACTTTTTTCCTCCTTCCCCACCACTTGCGTCCTTTTAGCCTTGCTAGTATCAAGCACGCGTTCAGTCAGATTTTTCCTTTTGAACACCTAGTGCTGGCACATCAAAGTTAGTTCGTACGATGCGGGATACCTATTTCTTTGTTAGGTCAGTGTTGCGGAAGGGTTTATTTAGTCGAATAGTTCGCGTGTCGGGCAAACATTTAGGTTCTGGGGTGTAAGAGGCTGCATCAAAAGGGATAGTTAGGGCTATCTTTGTTTCTCGCTACGTTATCTACTGCTGTGGCTACATGTACAATTCGCGGGCACCGGGCGCCAAATTCCTGCAAGTTGTAGAGCCTTCTTTCCCACATGATTTTGTGATCATGAATCTTTCAACAGGTCGGCTAGCTTTTTGCCAATCGAACGTTCTGATGGTAAATTGACACGGCCTGGACCTGTCTTGACACCCAACACTGGAGAGTAAGTTGGGTCATTCTCAAATGTACAACTTGTCAAATACAAAGTTGAGACTTGATATGGAAAAAACTGCAGGCAAACTATACTGTTGGGTTTCCGTCGCAGTGGGGGTCAGCGGAGTCATGGGACGAATATGTATCTTGGCGGACTTAGTCGTTGTTCGCCTGGTCTACGTTGAGCGTGCATATGATGGTTTTTTGCGCGGATGGAACAGCGTACACAACCCGCGATCGGTCATCTATAGCGGTGTCATGTCTCCTGTATTGTTTAGCATTATCTTATGTAAGGGTGGGGAGGGGTATAAATACCATTCAAATAAAAAAAAATTGTTTAATGTAGGGGAAGCAAACGATAGACTCTGAGAGGATCGTCCTGGGGAGTGTAGGATCCCTGGCTTTTTGTTGCTGGGGCTTGTCGGGGCTTGCAAATGAATATTCATCCGTTCTATGATGCGGACGAATAAAAGGGGAGTAAAAGAAAACAGGATAGACTTCGTTACCCCCACTTGGGGATCAATTGTTACAGGTTCTCCAGTGGCTTGGAGCGCTAGACGCAAACCGGGCATCTTCGGTATTATGATTATAACATTAGCCATGGAGATTTGATATTTCCGATACACCGATCGTGGTTTAGGGGCGAAGAGGATTAGGAAACTGGTTACTGTACACTATCTGTATACGAAGTACTGTGGGTATTGGGAAACCGGTCATGATTATAGGGAGCAGATTTAGCAAGGGTGAGCGAGGATCATTGCAGCGGAAGCTGCCTGACAGTTATTGGACTGTAGGTGAGCCTAGCAATAAGATTGTGTCAGGGACATGAATTTGAGAGCGATTTTAGTACAGACCAAGGGAGGTAAGCTGCTGAAGTTTCGGACCAAGTGGTATGTTCGGTACGCGGGAGGTTGGTAGGTGCGAATGTAACCGGCAGTTGTATGGGCGGAGTTGGGATACTCTTAGTCAAACTGCTAGTTCTGGGTTAGCATCGCTGAAAGAGGAGCGATAGAAATGTTTGACCGACGATGCTACACTTGAAATAAGTCAAACATCGTAAATAATATACATGAACGGCGAAAGCGCGCTCGATGCATGGCATTTTGGATAGAGGTGGTGAAAACAAGTTCTAAGCCGGTTATTCTTGTCTCAGACGGGACTCGCAAGGGGGGGGTCCGTTGCCTGACTAGGGAGCAGCAGGTACGGGGCTTAAGTGCACTGCGGACTGGCAAGCGTGGACGCATGGCAAATTTGGGGGTCGGACTCTCATATCCTAGGGTTGTTTCGGGTTACTTAGATTTCGGCACTCAAATGACTGGTCGCTCTGTTACGGGGACCTCGTTCGATCCTGCTAAGAGCTAGCAGGGCGCACGCACAACTGGTGGACACGGTATTGGTAAGCGACGGCCTTCTGAATCTAACTAACGTCTCTGCACACACTGGTGGTGGCTTATAAGGTTCGGCTTCTCGAGTCTACTCTTTCTCCTCCCCCTCTCCACCCCCCTCCTTCCCCCTCCCTCCCCTAAGGATTGTTCCCCCCCACCCCCCCCCCCCCCCCCCCCGCCCCCCCGCAGCCCCCCTTACTCTCTTTTATGCCTCCCCTGTTTTAGCTTTCTGTACGGGATTTATGTCTGTGTAACAACTAACGTTTTGTCTGTAATTCAGGAGTTAATTTTGTACCGTTAACCCTTGCACGGGCGATTATGTGAAAACTCTCTGATAACAATAGCCGCGGTTGAAAAACGGTTTCACAATACGTTGGTATATATCAATTGGAAACGATGGACTGGCGCGGAGGCTTAACATGAGACTGGCGTTACTACTTGTGACTATTTCTATTTACGGACTCCTATTATTTTAACTTTTCATAACTTATAATAAAATAATTTTATCGCTGTATCAATGTACTTTCTCATTTCAAAAACGGGATTGTTACGCTAGAGGTAGGGTTGTAAAAAAACCTTTCTCGATATGTATGGTAGTAAGTTTGAAATATTCGAGGGAAAGGACTCGCGTTTACAAACCAGGTTAGTCCCAATTGTAGCCCGAGTTAAAGCATGGGCATATATTAAAATGCATTTTGCAAACTAACCCAATTTAGTAAATAGATCAATTACAGAATTAATTCATAGGAATAATTCAAGCTTTAAATGACCAAAATCGCCCCATAAATAAGAAGATGAATGTATATTAAAAAATTTTGCTAATTGAACAGAAAGGCAAAATTATGCCTCATTTTGAGATTTTTTAAACCCACCTTTTTGTCCCCATGCCATCCGATACGCGGATGTGCTAGTATATAAGAACCTTGCCCTTGGCTCTAAATTGAGGCCACAACATTTAAAAAATACAGCTCTGAACAGAAGAAAGCGGTAAAAGTGTAAAAATGTCATATAAACTTTGCCACCGCATCTGCCTAGGCAGACCTAGATGCCCTTAACAGCCTGTTACAGGCTTGTGTGTATTTGCCTGAGGGTTAAGTGAAGAAAAGAATATATATTTGTATATAATGTTTAATTATGTAATTTTCCTGTGTTTAATCACCTTGTGTGTTTGGAGGAAGTGTGTAGCATGTGTAAACTCTTGGAGACGAAAGCCAGCCTTGTAAAATGTGTAGAAAATTGAGAATGATGGGCCAAAGTACGTCTGTAAGTTTTTTGACAAAGTGTTTTAAAGGAGTATTTCTTAAAAGGAACGAACACATTACCAGGAACATAAGGAAGGATGGACAGGAATTGTTTTAAGGATTTAAGGTTATTGATGTAAGGTATTACTTAGTGCTTTATACTAGACCAAATCATTGTATGAAGGCGTGTGATCATGGGACAACTGGATCTAACTTAGGATTTATAAGGAAAGTGTAGTCACAGTGAACTGGCTGTGAGTGGTATTGAGGTAAATTTTACCTGTGCATATGGTTAGCACAATGTCTGACAACAGTTTGTTATGTCCATTGTATGTGAGGACAGAATAGTGCTGGACCATACAGGGGTTGTGATTATTTGTATTCCAGATTTTATCCTGCAAACGTACCAGAAGTGGCATGAAAATCATCTATCTCTGTTGAACTCCTGAGGTGCAAGTGCTCTTAAAAAGTCATTGGAGCCAGATACCCAGCGTCCACTTGCCTGGCAATTCCACAGACGTGTTTAGTCCATGGCTGGAGTGTGATTGATTTCTATAATAGAAGATAAGTTGCAAAAACCAAGCCACTGGTCAGCCTATTCAGACTTCTACCTCTAATATAGATAATAAAAAAGATACAAATACAGTGTATGATGAATTCCTTGTGGACATAAATATGATAAATTTACTTACTTTCAACAGTCCAGTAAGAGTGGACAAAACATTATATGTATTAGATAATTGATTTTAATCAAAAGGTGTAAATATTCATCATATTTGATCCATTTTGATAATTGATATCCATGCTTATTTATTTCATTATGTAAATACATTTGATTCATTATAAGCTTACCTAACCGAAAAGAGAAACGGTACAGCTTAAATAAATTGTAAAATATGTACCATCAGACTTGCTGAAATTATTTAAATTGAGTTTCCAAGTTTTGTTGATACAGTTAATTATATAAGGATAGACCATAATTAGTACCCCTACCATAAAAAATATAAAATACTAACACATAATATCAGGGGAGAATCGTGAAAGGGAGCAAATAGACTTTCAGGACATCCACTCTCATCACACCTGGAGGTTTATGCAGCTGGATTCTACTTTGATGTCAATATACCCTTACTCCTTTCCAGAAAAGGGGTATTTCTTGTAAGACCAGTAACTTATCTGGCCCTATTACCTGGTTTCATCTGATACATATTTTGGTCCAGGATAACCTTTAGATTACAATAACATCACAACCCTTTCGTGCCCACTACTGGACGTCACCACAAATTGGGGTGTCACTCTCTAAGGGCAGTTCGAGCGTACTAACGTCACCACAAATTGGTGGTCACTCTCTAAGGGTGGTTCGAGCTTTACTAACGTCACCACACATTGGTGGTCACTCTCTAAGGGTGGTCTCGAGTTTATAACGTCACCACAAATTGGTGGTCACGTCTCTAAGGGTGGTTCAAGCTCTACTAATTTCGTCACAAAATGGTGGTCGCTTTGTAAAGGTGGTTCGAGCTTACTGACGTCACCCACACTGTGCGTGCGTGTTACATTATTTTGTCCATGACCGCCATTTAAAATAAACAAGGTCTACAAAAAAAGGTGCGCTATATTGAAGCATCGCTGTTCGGTATAGTAGCGCTAAGCGGGTTTTCCAGTAAGTGGGACACAATGGTGAAGTAACATACTACTAGACACACAGCTGCACTGACTTGGAAGTTATTGTCGCTTAGCAACGACAACAAAAAGGAGAGTGTTATCTTGGTCATTGCGCCGGTTTGCTACTGCTGGTGCCATGGCTATCGTTGGTCTGCTGCCTGTCTTTTCTGTCCGTTCAGATGTAGCTATTGTTCGAACCTCTACTGTAACACTGTAGATTGTCTGGTCTATCTGCTGCTGTCAGTGGTGCTGCGTGAGGTACAGCACTTCAACAGTACTCAGAAAATGCCAAACACAAGTCAGGTGGATGGTTAGCAACACTCTAGACACCAGTTTGAAACGCAGTGACCTGTGCATGTCAACAGTAAAAAAAAAATACGCTTTACTCTAAATTTGCATTGAACAATGTCCTTATATTATGAATGTCTAAAACATTCTTGAAAGTTTTACTTGAACAAATTCATTACCCGGCAGCTCCCCGCGGAGATTAGCCCATCAACAAACTTCATGCCACGCCCTTCTGTTCTGTCTTTTAATGCGGTCCCAAGTATTTAGATGTCGTCTTTATCCATGTCTCGTCTGCCTCCAGTTGTCTTCCCCACGAGTTCTCAATCTCAATTTACCTTTTTTACCATGGGGGGACTTCAGAACTGGTACTGCCTTGTTCTGCTATCAAGAAGTTCCCAAAACTTGTTTTAATACCCAACATCAGTGTCTTATTCTCATTGCTTGTTTGTTGGGATTTGTCTTGTTCTTATCAACAGTTCCACTGGCATTTGTCTGGGTCTTGTCATCAGTTCCACATTGGTGACCTTGCCATTACCATGTCAATCCATCTATTTCAAACGCAAAGCACTCATTAATAAAAAGTCTAACTTGTTGGTTGAAATGTTTGTTGTTACCGATAATTCAGAGTTTTACAGTAGGTCTGCCTTGACATTTGAGTGGAAGATTTCCAATTGTATGTTAGACTTGGATTGTTTTAATTCAAAACATTCCCAAACACATCTTGGCTGAGTTTTTCCCCTGATAACCATCAATGTTATTTTCTACACAAACAGATAATGCTTATTTCCAATTTAATGAAATCGTCATGTAGCAAGAATAACTGGAGGGGCAAAGATTTACCCTTAAAATGGAAACTACCCGGAAACAAAGGTTGAGCAAAGATGCTCTGAGCAGGCAATTTCGATGGCACTTAGAAACAAAATAGCAGAAACACATTCTGGCACAACAGACATATGACTGGATAGAAATAATCATGCACTCAAAGGAAAGTGGTGTTACATCGATCACACGGTTTGAAGACAAAGGAAGGAAGGATGAAAGAAAGAATGGATGAGAGTAAGAAAAGACGAAGGAAGACGGATCGAAATGAAGAGAGGAGCGAAAGAAGGAAAGAAGAAAAAAAAAAGAAGAAGGAAGATCAAACGGGAAGGAAGGGAGGAGGGAATACTTAAGTCAACACGCGACAATGAAAGCAATATTTGTCCACAAAAGACGTGCCTATTCTATAATGTTCTAGCTTCCCAGAAATTCAGTACATATTGTGACAAGTTCTGATTACATTAAGTACATTCACTAATGATTACATCAAGTACATTCTCTACACAGAAGGTTGATTTTTTTCTGTGTTTTTCATTTCATATGGAGCCGAGTCTTACTTACTTCTTGTAAGCCATCCAGTCATGCACAAAGCTTTTGCGTGTCTATTTAAAAAAAAAAACATTTGTCTAACGTTTAGCTCCAACTTCTGGTCTCCATGTGTTTTGGTTTCCATCTCTTCCTTCAAAACCTCGGACATTTCAGAACAGGGGCTGCTCGTTTTATAAGTTTGATTTGATATCAATGTTCTCTCTTGCCTTTACCCCTTGAAATTCACATTTCTCCTTCTCTCTTTACATTGTGGGTTAGGCTTGTTAGTCAAAGGACTGTCTAAGATTCCCGACGGGAGATAATGAGAATCCACCGTCGCTTTTGTCAAATACAAACCTAATTACCATCTACTGGGTACAAACTGTAAAGGTTAGATCTGGCGCAGTTTACTCACCAGATAATGCTATGGAAAAGTACATTGAGACCAGAGGCGTCACTAGGTTGGTGTGTCACCCGGTGCGGTAACTCATGGTGTCACCCCCATGGACCTCCTCCCCGTACCAGACCATACAGAATCCTTAGTAATGTTTTTTGTACTAATGTTACGCGTAAATGCATATGGAAATATACTCAGAAATGAAATAATACATAAATAAAATAAAATAAAATAAACAGGAACAAATACACAAGCATTTCAGCACTTAGTGAACATCGCGCGCGACTAAATCATAATGCGCACTAGAAGGTTCTAAAAGTAAACTAGCATAGAGGTTTTAGCCTTGTAGGTTATATTGATACAGTACATGTAAGCTGGGCTTACGAAATATGTTTTTTGTGGTTATACCTAACTACACGGATTCTGCTGAAACGCTGCACACAAATTTTATAGACAGTCATTTTGGTGTGACTCCCTCAGCTGATCACCCCCTCTGATAGTGTCACCCGGGTGCGGTCCGCACCCCCCTAGTGACGCCTCTGATTGAGACTTACTTACTTACTTAGTCGTTCCCCTTCTACCGTGAGGTGTAGAGGTAATTTGATTGAGACAATGATGTTTATTATTTCTTTGCTTGTTTAACATCAACAATGTCCGCGTGCCCACCAAGCTTCTGTTTGGGTGCAAGGCATGGACAACCTATGCTAAGCAAGAAAGAAGGCTCAATATCTTCCATCTACGGCCTCTACACCACCATCCTTGGTATTTCAGGGAAGGACAAAGTGACAAACGTCGAGGTGCTGTCACGTGCTGGCCTTCAAAGCTTATATACACCTGTGAAGACTAAGCTGGCGTGGCCATGTCCGCCACATGGAAGATGGTGTTATCGCTAAAGATATTTTCTACGAACAACTGGCAGATAGCATAAAACAGCCTGGCGACTGTGGCTGAGGTTCAAAGATGTCTGCAAGAGAGACATGAAGGCACTGGACATAAATCCAACAACCTGGGAGGATGAAGCTCTTGGTCGCACCAAGTTGCATTCTACACTACGACGCCATATTAGATCGGGCGGCAAGAAGCTCTCACAACAAGTAGAAAGAGAAAAGAACATGCGGAAAGAAACATCACAGGATAAAGCAGCTGAGGGCTATCACTCGAGGTGTGACGAAATGGGTTATAAATTGTGGGCACTTGGATGGAGCTACCATCCCACCTGATTCTTTCTGATTTTTGGCACGCCCATTTTACTTCTTTTCGTTTTCTGTAGATATAAGCGGGGTAATTGACTTGTCATTCTTGAATCTGATAGGTTCACTCCCCTGTTTCTGTAATGTTGGTAGGAGATAATTGACGCGTCCCAGACTCATCGTCGCGGACAACGGCATAATTCTTTGGAGCTCTTTTGACCACAAGTAAGAATCACGACACTCAGTTTTTGAGGGTGAGCGGCAAAAAGTTCCTTAGTCTTTGACAGCCGGAAAAACTAGGCACGTGGTTCTGTAACTGTTGCATCATGTTATGCGAGAACCCGGGCGTAAGAGTGACTTTGTGTCGCGTACGAGACAACTTCGCTGTTGGGTGGCGGTCAAAAAATCTTCCCTGTGTTTTGATGCCAGGGAAAATCTGGGACCCGTACAGCATAATAGCCGTCATTCTGTTGCGCAAATTTCTCTTGAAGTTGCGTTTCCATGTGAATTATCTGGTTAGTAATTACGATTGTTTTTCAGCATTCCCCGCGCACGTGTTAGCCCACGCTTAATTACCTGTGCCCTATTCTTACTATATATGTAGTCTACTACTGTCTCTAAATTACTTCAGTCCTAAAATTCCTGTCGTGAGGAGGTAGAGACCTAGTCCAAGGTTGGCAGCTTATTAGAGTGGGAAATTTTTGACAGTCTCGCAACCCCCGGTTCACTCCGACAAAGTTCTGAGCCATTGATTATTTCACGGAGTTTGTCAGCAGAAACCCGGAGAAGAGAGGGTCATCATTTATCCGACGGCTAGCCGTCAACAAGCTGCGATCCTAGTGGAGTATAAGCGCACGCGTGCCAACGGTGTAGGACAAATTGTGAGAGTGCACTCTGGAAAAGTAGCTGATAAGGAAAGAGCTCTTAATAAACGGTGGACGGGGACAGGTAGTGAAGTTAATAGTGGTGTGCTGATAATAAGAAGTCAGTGGCTTAATTTGTGAAGTTAGGGACTTCATTATTTCAGGGTTCTCTGCTGAAGGAATTAGCAGCACATCCATTCAATATCTCGGGAGTATTAATCTTGATTGATTAAGCTCTTTCATTATTTCAGTTACCAGCCTTACGGTATCTGACGTTGATACATGCACTTTTGTTGCTTGATATTATAATTGATATTTACATGCTTTACCACAGTTTTTTTTCCTTGTTGTTAATAAACTAAAAAATTACTCAGCGGATCAGACTCCATTTTCTATAAGTACTTAAACTCGATTTGTTTGTGGAGTCAATTAGGTATACTAAACCTTATCTCCAATAAGAGAGAGAGGCAGTGTGACAGTAGTTAAAACATAGTCATTGCGTGGTAGGAGGGAGAGTCAGTATCTGTTTTTTACTCCTGATAACTATTAGTCACTCTACCCACATTCAACTCCATAATTCATCTATCTTCTTAGACGTCTCTCAAGCATTTGTCTTGCTTCAGACTTCACAGACTTTTGTCTTGTCTTAGGCAGACACGTGAAAACCACGCGTGACACAGGGGCGCATTCCCATAATCCATTATGACTAAAGAGGGCTACTATACTATACTTAACATCTGCGCTGAACAAATAATTATAAACCGAAAGACGCAATGCGAGTACCGAGAAACAGTGGAAAGGTCCGTTAACAATCTTAAATATGCTAGTACCAAGAAACAGTGGAAAGGTTCGTAAACAATCTTAGATATGCTAGTACCAAGAAACAGTGGAAAGGTCAGTAAACAATCTTAAATATGCTAGTACCAAGAAACAGTGGAAAGGTCCGTAAACAATCTTAGATATGCTAGTAAAAAGAAACAGTGGAAAGGTCCGTAAACAATCTTAGATATGCTAGTACCAAGAAACAGTGGAAAGGTTGGTAAATAATCTTAGATATGCTAGTAAAAAAGAAACAGTGGAAAGGTCCGTAAACAATCTTAGATATGCTAGTACCAAGAAACAGCGGAAAGGTTGGTAAATAATCTTAGATAAGCTAGTAAAAAGAAACAGTGGAAAGGTCCGTAAACAATCTTAGTGTAGCCGCGCCATCTTGTAATCGTTATGGCGTCTGTCGTTTAACAGCGCCATCTTGTCATCGCCATTGTCTCCTTGGTTCACTGCTTTTTTACCACAACATCTTCCAGAGGAAGATATATTACTGGACCACGATAAAGCCTAGAAATAGTTGTGTTTGATAGTTGTGTTTTCGCTCCTTCCAGAGCATCCATCGCGTGTGTTATTTGCGTGGCCCAATCACTACGCGCACGCACTACGTTGAGTGATTAGGCCTATCGACCTATATAAAGAAGTGCTCTGGCCAGCAGAGGCCTTTTTCTTCGTTGGTCGCCCCAAAGAAACCAGATTAAGAAACCAGAGTCCAAGATGCCTTGAACACGTGAGTTAATTTAGGTAGAAGGTGATTCCTCAACATTTCGGTCTATAGTTTTAGAAAGAATATAGGGCTGTAGGCCTGCCACCTATTTGGTATCGTGTTTAATGAAATAGATAAATATATATGTTTCCTAAGGAGATTTCTTTTAGGACATTATAATTAGTTTTAAAGTTACAAATGAGTAAAAATATGTGTGAATAGATTTTACTAGTGTTAAGTCCAGATTGCGGTGTAAGGATCTAGTAGGAACCTATTCCATTCATCTGACCGGGCAGAAAGGCAAATATAGCAGGAACCTATTTCATACATGGAACTGGACAGAGATGATATCAGGGACTGAAATTTAGATAATATTTGCTAGTGCCAAGATGGCAGCCAGGGCCACGTGTTAAATGTGCATAAAGATGACGCATGTGAGCGACAATAACATTTTTTAGTTACCACGCCCAATGATAAGCTATTTATTATTTGAGAGCACAGTGGGCCAATTATAACGTTTGTTAGCTTTGTCAGTTTAGTTTATTCTTTACTGCGAAGGTAATTTAATTAGTATATTTCACATGATTGATTATAAATTTTAAGGGGGTTAAACATGTTTATTATTTAGTGTTGAATGAAAATTGGGTTATTATAAGAGGTGGTATTTTAGAAGTACAAGATTAATATAATTTTCTCCATTCATGCCAAGATAGTTTATTATAGTGGAACGCGAAGTACGTTAACGAATAATTGTATGGTGTTACTTTCAGATTAGTTTAATCGAGGAAGTGGAGGGGAACTGCGGTAAGACGTGGAATACGATGGATGGGTTTGAAAAAAAATCGAAAAAAGGTGATTCGTCTTACGAGGACAAAAGACAAAGAAAATAGTCTACGTTACGGCCACAAGGCCTTCGTCAGGAAAGGAAAGAAAGTGAAGGCTAGATAGGACACATAAAAACTAAATAAAATAAAAACTGGGTACTTCCCTGAAGGCAAGAACCGAAATTCTATCAAAATCGCTGTCTGTTTGTAAGCGCGTGGCTGAACAGAAAAATGACTTCCGCCGCCGGATGTACACAATGCATACTAAGAAACTAAAAAACGAAACCGGAAAATAAACTACCCAACGTGATAAAAGTGGGGACTGGAAATAGAAGGGGACAGAATGAGTGGGAGATAAATAAATATGAAATAAAAAAATGTATATGGCATACAAATAGAAGAATAGGATAAGAGTGGAAAGAGTAAAATAGAGCAAGAGAGGAGAGGGTGACCTCAGACAAAGGTGTGAAAAGTGTTGAGACCGGCTGGTTTTAGACACCCCATGCGGTGGATACGACGGTTCTCAAGCTGTTCTCGGCTGGCAGTGTCAGAGGAGCAGGATCGGATCGCTGTGACCTGGATGTCGATGGGACCATGGTGGTCAGGACCATTGAAGTGTATAGCAACTGGTGTGGACTTTTGCTGAGCGATGTCATTTAAGTGCTGGCTGAATCTGTCCCCAAGTCGTTTGCCTGTTTGGCCAATATAAGTTTTGCAGCAACGTTTACATATGATCGTATAAATGACATTGCGCGATTCACACGTGAAGCGACTAGTGATGGTGTACGTAGCCTTAGGAAAGGACACCTTCTGGGTTGATATGACATACTTGCACGTGTTGCATCGTGTCCGACCACAGGGTAGTGTGCCAAAGTGAGTGGCATTCTCCTTTGGGAGACGGCTGTGAACAAGAAGATCCTTCAAGTTCTTGTCACGTCTATATGCCACCAAAGGTGCTTCACTGAATACTTTTTGGGTCAGAGGCTCAGCTTGGAGGATAGGGAGGTGGCGGAAAAGGATCTGTTTGACAGTAGTACTGTGAGGGTGATGGGTCAAGATTAATTTGACTCTATCCGAAGTGGATTTATGGTGAGGTTTGAGGGCCTCCAGACGAGAGATGGGGAGCACACGTTGGAGAGCAGAGGTGAGAACATGTTCTGGATAAAGTCTGTTACGGAAGAAATCCAACATCTCATTTGCTCGTAAGTGGAAGTCATCGTCGTCTTGGCATAAACGGCGGAGGCGGAGAAGTTGTGAAAAAGGAAGGGAGTCACGACAGGCCCGAGGATGAGAAGAGGTATACAGGAGGTAGCTGTGGGCATCTGTCGGCTTGTAGTATACTGAGGTATTAAGGCCGGAGGGCGTGATAGAAATAGTAATGTCAAGGAAGTTGACAGATACTGTGGAGACGAGGGAGGTGAACTTGATGGTGGGGTGAAAGTGGTTCACAAAGTCGATGAAGCGGTGTAAATCAGTCTCAGACATATCTGTGAGACCTATGCCATCATCGATATATCTGCGGTAAAACCCAGGGAAAGGACCGGAGTATTGTTGCCATATCTGATGCTCCAAGTGGCCCATGAATAGACAGGCATAGCTGGGACCCATCTTCGTTCCCATGGCAACACCACTAATTTGGTCAAAAAAACTGACCATTGAATTCAAAGGAATTCAGTTGAAGGACCAGTTCAGCAAGACGGAGAAGAGTGACAGTGGATATAGAAGGGCAAGTGCGTTGGTCCAGAAAAAACTGAAGAGCTCGGAGACCATCAGAGTGGGGAATAGAGGTATACAGAGAGCAGACGTCCAGCAAGAAAAGACGGTAGGAGCGGTCTGCTGGGAGTCGGATAGAGGAGAAAGTTGTAAGAGCGTGATTGGTGTCTTTGATGAAGGAGGGAAGATTCTCAACGATAGGCTGGAAAATGCTATCGAGGAAGTCAGAAATGTGTTCAGTAGGACAAGAACAGGCTGAGACAATAGGTCTTCCAGGGTTTTCGATCTTGTGAATTTTGGGGAGCATGTAGAATACAGGCTTGCCCAAAGAGCTGTCATGAATCCTAAGATGAGATGCTTCGGGAGGAAGATCATTACTAGTGATAAGCTGTTTAATCGTGTTGTGTACAATGCGATTGTTAGAGACAGTCGCATCGCTGGTCCTGGACCTGTAAAAAGTGCCATTGGTCAACTGGTTTTTACCTTCACTTAGGTACAAGTCCTTCTGCCAGACGACAATGGCTCCTCCCTTGTCAGCCGGTTTGATGACAATGTCGTCTCTACGGCGAAGAAGGGAGAGCCGAGAACAGCTTGAGAACCGTCTTATCCACCGCATGGGGTGTCTAAAACCAGCCGGTCTCAACACTTTTCACACCTTTGTCTGAGGTCACCCTCTCCTCTCTTGCTCTATTTTACTCTTTCCACTCTTATCCTATTCTTCTATTTGTATGCCATATACATTTTTTTTTATTTCATATTTATTTATCTCCCACTCATTCTGTCCTCTTCTATCCAGTCCCCACTTTTATCACGTTGGGTAGTTTATTTTCCGGTTTCGTTTTTTAGTTTCTTAGTATGCATTGTGTACATCCGGCGGCGGAAGTCATTTTTCTGTTCAGCCACGCGCTTACAAACAGACAGCGATTTTGATAGAATTTCGGTTCTTGCCTTCAGGGAAGTACCCAGTTTTTATTTTATTTAGTTTTTATGTGTCCTATCTAGCCTTCACTTTCTTTCCTTTCCTGACGAAGGCCTTGTGGCCGTAACGTAGACTATTTTCTTTGTCTTTTGTCCTCGTAAGACGAATCACCTTTTTTTCGATTTTTTTTTCAAACCCATCCATCAGATTAGTTTAATTACATCTGTTGTGTACACAGTTTTGTAGTGCTAAAGTTCCCTTTAAGAAGATGAATCTATCTTTAGGTATTAAGATTTCTAGTGGGCGTAATGCTACTCCTTTGTGCGTAAGGCACTTTGAGACATAAGTGTTTCTCTGTTTGCTCCTTGCGGGGCATGGAGACACCATAGTGGCTGGGTCCATCAGAAGCTTGCGCGATGAATTTGTATGATATGGCAATGGTTAGTTTCTGTAACGATGCGATTAATATGACGAGGTTCCCAGTTTAATCAGTGGTCATATACGACACGCTTGTTGTCAGGTGCGCCAGTCGTCACATACGACATGCTTCACAATGTAGGAAATTATATTGATAGTGATCAATTGCGAGGTGGTAGTTATTCTTGTTAAGGAGAATGTTCGTTGTACATAGCGTTTAATACTGTATTATCCCCATTTTAGTGTTATTTAATTATTGCTATGTGTAGAATGGTTTATGAGAGCACGTGGGTTCACTTGGAGATATATATTTCTCTTCTCGCTGCTTATAGAGCATGGGGCCACCAATGTAGCTGGCCTCCGCATGAAGCATTCATATGCTCTTGCAGTAGTGGTTTCGGTAGCGATCTGTGTTACATGGTGACTTTGCCAGCCTCATGCACAACATCACACTATGTGAGACATGTATGAGAGCGGATGTGTGTGTAAAAGTGGGATGTTTCAGGTAGCGTGGAAGAACGGACTGTTTGGCAGGTAAGACCACGGTGTTTTTCATTAATTATTTATTATGATTTTAACTAGTCAGTGCTTTGTTTGTGTTTCAGGTTAGCAGTTGAGCACTGGCTGTGTGTTTTGTTTAGTTTGTTTTACTTTATAACGTTTCCTTTATGTGCTTGTTGTCGCTGATAGGGTTGTGTGAATAAATACAACCCCTGCCTTAGAATCAAGAGTTATATTGTTGTTGTGTGCAGGAAAGTGATCACATATTACAATAGCATCATCATCTCTCGCCCACCCTATCACATTATATATGGTAGTATCAGGGCCGGATTAAGCTAGTGCGGGGCCTGTAGCATATGTTAAGAAAGGGGCCCTATATTTAAAAAAAAACAATAAAACAATACAAACATATTTGAACACATACATTTTTAATTTGCATAGTAATTATCATTATCAATTAATTCGTGCTTGTAATCCTATAAACTTGCCACTCATGTTGCTGGCGTTGTCCTAACTTTGACCACGGCAGTCTTTAATATCAATGTCATTTGCCTTTAAAAAATTAAGTAGACGTTTAGTAAGCTGTTCAGCACTATGACCTTCCATATCCAAAAATGTCACAAATCTTTCAACTGGTCCAGATGGCAAAACATAGCGCAGAGTCAAAGTCAGCTGGTCCATATTAGATATATCTGGAGTAGAATCCAATGAAACGGAATAATACTTGTATTTCTTCACTTCACAGAGAATGTGATCCAGTATGCTGGATCCAATCAGATTGATGAATTCCTCACACGTTGTTTTAGATAGATATGATGTATGTCCAAATCCTTTGTTTGCATGAGTACTTATATGCTCTGCCAGAAAAGGGTCAAACTTGGCCAGTAATTCTAACAACCTTAAGTAATTCCCGTTATAAGGGTACCCAACAATTTCATCACTGCCACGAAATGAAAGGCCTCGTTCTGCTAAAAACTTCACAACTTCAATTATTCGCTCTAGAAGTTTGTGCCAATACTTTTCTTGAATGTCCATTTGTTTCACAAGATGGGGATCGAATCGTTCACCTTTGTTTTTACGCATCAACAGTGAAATTAAAGCTTGTCTATGTGAGGAGCTTTCTTCGTGTCGACGCAATAGATTGCTTGCATTTTTCCAGTCATTAAACCCTTCCACAGTAAACTTTGATGAACATTCTGAACTCATAAGCTTGCATGGGAAACAGAATAGGCGCCCTTTACTTTCTGAAAAGCATAACCATTTTCTTGCATGTTGCTTGTTTGTAAGTTTATGAATATGGGTAAAATAAGACTTCTGACAGTATAGAGTTTTCTTTTCAGTGTCATACAATCGCACGGATGAAGAGAAGGCACTATCAACATGTTGACATTTTTCACTTCCCTTGGATATGCAATATTCACGCTCACAGTCATCTATATTGTTCGGCCAGTCACCAATATCATTAGAGTACTTCTTCGTTTCACTTATTCTTTCACATTCAGACTCAGTGTATACTGGGTTTTGCTGTATGTTTTCTGCTGCACAGCCTGCACTAGTACTAGTTGTTCCTGTACTTCCAGCTTCAGCGGTTAGAGTACCACCACCATGAACATCAAAATATTCTGTCAGCTTACGTGTTTTTGATATCACAAATTGATCTCTTCTTTCTTTTTCTTCCTTCGCTTTACGTTTTTCACTTCCAGAAGCATAATTACGTTCAATATCTCGGTGTCTACTGCTCATTTTTTGAGTTGTTTAACCTTACAAATCAAGAAATTTTAATCAAGATCGAAATAGAGTGCAAGCGCGCCGTATACCTCAATTAAAACAGGAAGTTTCCGTTTCCTAAAGTGGCTTCCGTCCAAACGTGACCACATTTTCAACGCCCCTTAAATGGCTTCCGTCCGCAAACAGTTAAAATTAAAATAATGAAGAGTCACACTAAGTCACCCTCTTATGCTCTTTCTCTCACAATTTCGTGACATCAAATGAAAAGGCGCTAAAGATGGCATAAATCACAAGATCATTGGTTTAACGCTCGTATTTATTTTTATTCTCTCTCTCCACCGGCACTCGAGCTTTCCAGCTCTTTTGGCCCAATGACATGTCATTGCGAGGCTGGGGGGGGGTCAGTGGACTTTCCTTCCAACCCGGTCAGGAGCTTCGCTCCTTCCCATCAACGCTCGTATTAGAAGACGACCAAAACATTATGTACATATTTATTGGCGCGGGGCCCCTAAAAGCGCGGGGCCCGTAGCATATGCTACTTGTGCTACTACGTTAATCCGGCTCTGGGTAGTATCAAGAAACAGTGGAAAGGTCCGTAAACAATCTTAGATATGTTATCAAGAAACAGTGGAAAGGTCCGTAAACAATCTTAGATATGCTAGTACCAAGAAACAGTGGAAAGGTCCATAAACAATCTTAGAAATGCTAGTACCAAGAAACAGTGGAAAGATCCATAAACAATCTTAGATATGCTAGTACCAAGAAACAGTGGAACGGTCCATAAACAATCTTAGATATGTTATCAAGAAACAGTGGAAAGGTCCATAAACAATCTTAGAAATGCTAGTACCAAGAAACAGAGGAAAGGTCCGTAAATAATCTTAGATATGCATAGGTCATAGTTTTTGTTAGCTCAAAATGAATAATAATTACAAAAAAAACAAAAACAAAAAACAGCATAAGTCAAGACTATGGATTGGATATTAACAATGAGAAAATAAAAGCAAAGATAATTAGCAAAACAGATGAGAAGCTAGCTATGAAATTAAAAGTAAATGGAAAATACTATACTACCTGTAGAATAGAACAAATCATAATAGAACATGACGAGAACAGTAGACAAGGTCCGCCTTGTTGCCAACAGTTGAAAGGCTGGCTATCTGTATTTACATTACAGCTAGCCTTTTATAGCTTTGACATATATAGGCAAAAATGTAAAGTTTTTTTTTGTAAGAAAAACTTCTTGTTTCTACCCTACGACTACCTTAACCTAACTCTAAACCCTGTTTCGAGCTTTGTCAAACAGCTAGCCTTTACCTAAACTAACCCTCTTACGAGCATTGTCAAACAGCTAGCGTTAACCTTAATCAACCCTGGTTTGAGCTTTGTCAAACAGCTAACCTTCACTTAAACCAACCCTGGTTCGAGCTTTGTCAAACAGCTAGTCCTAACCTAAATCAACCCCTGGTTCAAGTTTCGTCAAAAGTCGGACAAACAAGTATACTGTCAAGTACAATGAACTGGGCATACGTTATGTCCCGTATGCTTCAGGCACCCGGTACCACCAACATTATTATCGAAATGGGCTGGAGCGTAACTTCAAAACGATAGTACATTAGATACAAAAATTGAGCGTCACAGCACGCTTGCAAACGGTACACACCGTTGTAACAGCAACTTAACAACACTAACACTACGTTTAACAACAGACAGCTACGTTTAACAACACAGACAATTGCGATCGTCCAAGAATAACTAACAAATAAAACGAGAATCATCAAGTTGTTATATATATTATTCATTACAATGTGGTGTATAGAAACGTGGACACAAACAAGGCGTAAAAGAACGCACAGAGACCTTGCGATGCGGACAATATTAGGACATGAAATATTCATTGACAGAGAAGAACACGAAAATACATAAGTAATGAAAAGCAGGGATGACAATATAATTACCGGATATATAAACTAGAAACGAAGCATGTTTGTTAACCGCATTTTATCTCAAGTGTCTCGTCAGTCTATTGCAATGTCTCTGAAACACGGAGAACAACAAAAACCCACAACAACCAAAAAGCTGCGAACTTTTCATGAATGGGCGCCTGGGTACAATAGAAAAAATTAAAGTGGTTTGACATTATCACTAATGTGGAACTGATGACAAGAACTAGACATGTAGCGGCAGAACATGAGAGATGACAAAAACACACATGTAGCGGCGGACAAGAGATGACAAGAATAGACATGTAGCAGCGGAACAAGAGATGACAAGAACTAGACATGTAGCGGCGGAACAAGAGATGACAAGAACTAGACATGTAGCGGCGAAACAAGAGATGACAAGAACTAGACATGTAGCAGCGGAACAAGATGATGAAAAGAACTTAGACATGTAGCGGCGGAACAAGAGATGAGAAGAAATAAAATGTCGCGGCGGAACAAAGAGATGAGAATGAACTAGACATGTAGCGGCGGAAACAAGAGATGTACAAGAGTTTATTTAGACATTGTAGCAGACGGTACAATGAGTTGCGAAGATCTAAGACATGTTAGTAGGCGGACCCGCGTACAAGAGATGAGAAGAACTAGACATGTAGCAGCGGAAACAAAAGAGATGACAATAAACTAGACATGTAGCACGGGAAAACAATGAGATGAGGATATACTAGACATGTAGCAGCGGAACTAGAGATGACAAGGAACATAGACATGTAGCAGCGGTACAAGAGATGAACAAAGTACTTGACATGTGAGCAGCGGAACAAGAGATGACATGAACTAGGACATGTTAGCGGGCGGAACAAGAGATGACAAGAAACTAGACATGTAAGCTAGCAGCGGAACAAGGAGATGACAAGAACTAGTCATGTATTAGCGGAAATCATGACGATGACAAGAAAACGAGACTTGTAACTAGCGGGAACCAAGAGGATGAGAAGTACTTAGACAATGTAGCGGCGGACGGAACATGAGATGACACGAACTAGGGACAGTGTAGCGGCGGAAACAAGAGATGAAGAAGAACTAGACATGTAGCGGCGGAATAAGAGAATGACACAACTAAGACATTAGCGGCGGAACAAGAGAATGACAAGACTAAGACACGTAGTCGGCGGATACAAGAGATGACAAGAACTAGACATGTAGCGTCGGACAGAGATGACAAAACTGACATGTACAGGCGGAAACAAGAGATTACAAGAACTAGATATCAGCAGCGGAACAAGAGATGACAAGAACTAGACCATGTACGGCGAAACAAAGATGACAAGAACGTAGACATGTAGCTGCGAAACAAGAGATGAGAAGAACTAGACATGTAATGCGGCGAACAAGAGAATGACAAGAACAAGACATGTAGCGGCGGAACAAGAGATGACAAGAACTAGACACGTAAGCGGCGGAAACAAAAGATGAGAAGAACAAGACATGAAGCGGCGGAAACAAAGAGATTGAACGAACGAACTAACGAACGAACGAACTTTATTTTCAAAGTTTGAGATTTGGCACGCAGGCCCGTCCTGCCATTCTGCCCTTTTCCTTTCTCCCTTCTTATACTGATTTTCATTTATTCTCACAAACAATTTACCCTTCAATTCAGGAAATTCAACGTTGTACCAGTAAAATACTAAGCATACCTCACAATTCACAGTATCTAAATATAAACATGAAATAAAATATTTTTAAAAGTACAAACTAAGTATTACCATGAAACAAAATATGTTGAAAAGCATAACATCATCATTAAACCTACACTCGATATTTATACCATTTTTGTTCGGAAAAATAATCATATTAGGGGGCATATTAATCCAGAACTTCATAAAGTATTCGAAAAGTTTTACGATTGTTGAATAGGACTAAGGTTTTTATGTTTTTAGATAAATGTGGATGATAGTTCCAAAGTGAGCAGCAGAGTAAGCTAAAGCTTTTCTTGAATAAGTCAAGCCTAGGCTTTTGTGCACTTGTATTTATGTTAAGGCGTTGACTGCGTCTTTCACACTGTATTTTGAACATTGGCCACAGATATGTTGGAGCATTCTGTGACAGATTTTGTGACAAATTTAAGCTTTGTTAGACAGAAAGCGCTTTCCATAGAGCAGTATTTTAGATAATTATATAGAATCTACACACTGTGTTTGGCAGTTGTCAGAAACTAGACGCACTGCACGCTTTTGTAGTGAATGGAGTCCTTTTGTGTTGGACATAGAACAACCATCCCAGATTGTGGAGCAATAGTCAAGGTTTTGTTTGTAAATGTGAGATATATAGAAACAATTTTCGTGCATCTTCATCTATGAAATGTTATTGATTTTAGCTAAAACCTGTAAAACTTTCTGTGCCGTTTTTGCTTATAGTCAGTGGCTGAAACATGTGAGTTCCAATTACGATGCAGTCAACGACAATTTCCCTAGAGTTTTTAATGTTCAATAACGTTTTCAATTGTGAGGTACCAATATTGATCTGAAGTGTTGTTTTCTCGAATTTTGTATTTTTGTCTAGTTGATATTTACATTGCCTTTGTTTTAATATATTATTAGGCATGCGCCTTTCCGATGCTCTCCACCTAATTCAGATCGTATGTATCTTTTATGGTAAACTCGATAGTTCGAGTGTGTTGAACTTGTATCACTGTGTTAGGACCAGTATATTATATATACCCAGTCCATCAGCATATCGGTCACAGGATGCCGTGCTCTGGACCGTGTCGTAACTGAAGAGTCCTTAGATGTAAATGGCTCAAAAATTAGAGGCCCAGGAAGGAGAAGGCAAATGAGGAACGCCGTGTATTTATTATTGTTGGGTTTGCGCAAAGAGTTTTATTGTAAGAAACTACTGTTTTTTGTTGACAGGAATGATTTATTATCGTCTATGAGTGAAGGTTTCCTTGTTAGATGTTTCTAGTTTTCTATTTAAATAGAGCCGTGTTCTATCTTATCAAATGCTTTTTTACACAGTTAAGAAAAATGCCCACATATGTTATCGTTATTAATATTTAAGTGCCGTTGGCACTATCTTAGTTAAGCTGTTGACATGAATGTTTAGGTCTAAACCACCGACTGACTATCAATTAGCAAGCCGTTGTTAAACTATTGTGTTGTAGTGTTATTTTTATGTATGTTGTATTTTCTAGTGGTTTAGGATAGCGATTGATATTAAGGATATTGGGCCTATAGTTTAACCAAGGAATATTGTCCGGAAGAGCCAGGTTTTTTTAAGAGAGGGGATATACCTTATCGACTTTAAAAGAGATGAAAGAACTAGACATGTAGCGGCGGAACAAGAGAATGACAAGAAACTAGACATTAGCGGCGGAACAAGAGATAAGAAAACAAGACATGGAGCGGGCGGAACAGAGATAGAAAGAAACGTTGGAGATGGATAGGGACATGTTTGAGGAACCACTGTGAAGGGAATGAGATTGTTGTTGCAAGGCTTCCTGCAAGTGGACCTGCTTCAGTGATTGTACAAGGAAAAGGAAAATGATGATGATGATAGGAGATGATGAAGAATGACGAAGTTCAGAAGGTGGTGATTGATGAAGAAGGTGATGATGAAAGATGACGATGTACAAAGGTGGTGGATGATGATGATTTCAAACATTAAAAAAATATAGACAATTATAATCTATAATTAACCAAGGACAGCATCGAAATAAAATGATAAGGAGGTTTGTTGAAGCCACATAGTAAGAAAATACCAGTATGCAGTGTACCAGGAGCACAAAAACTACAAATGAAAAAAGTTACAGGCTTTTCATAAATGGCTGCTTGCGTGGACAGAATTCCATTATAATGGGATGAAGAAATCCCCAATGTTGGAACTAAGAAAATGTCGAGGCAAATATCGAGAAGAAGAAGAGTGAAGACATGGACGTTGATGTGGATAAAACACAACAGAGTGGAAAACAGTATTGACGTTGATGTTTTGGAATAAAAACACAAAGAGTGGAAACAGTATTAGACGTTGATGTTGGATAAAAACACACAGAGGTGGAAACAGTTATTAGACTGTCACGTAGGGGTTATAATTCCATTTAATTTCCTACAT